>JAJPUD010017348.1:0-31541 GCA_023553655.1 Myrmecobius fasciatus | reverse complement strand
AAAAAAAAAAAAAGCAATCACTTACTGGTTGAAATGTTTAGCTCAGTAAAACTGAATGTGTCTTAACATCCATGAGAGAATGTCAATCTTTGCTTCATTTCAGTCTTCTGAAGTCATAAGTATTCAGAGTTCTTAAATCTTTTAAACAATTTTTTTCATTCTCATTACTTTAGTCATCATGTTTTTTTTCTCCTTCCTTTGCCACTTCAATCTATAGCAATTCATACAATTATTTCCAAGTTTCTCCAACTTCCATTTCATCTTTTCTTAGGTCACTTTAAGATCATTTGTATGCCATAACTTGTATAGCCATTCCTCAAAGCTGAAGATCAACCATAATTTTTTTCAGTTCTTTGCTATATCTGATGACAGTGTGTTTTAAGCATTTTTTGGGATAATGTGAGTCCTTTTCCTAAGAAAAGCTCTATGGTATTTATGCCTAGTAGTGATATTTTTGGTCAAAGCACATAATATTTTAGTGCTTATCAGAATTAATGAATAAATCTATGATTCTAATAACCATGCATTAGCATCTATGTCCTGCCATAGGCCTTCCAGCAATCGTCATTCCCAATTTGAAGGGAACTTCAATGCTATTTTCATTTGTGTTAGTCTTATAGATTTTTTAAAAATTTCAATTGTTTTTATAGATTTGTGGAATCAATTTTCATATTGTTGTTTATTTCTTGCAATACTTTGCAACCTGTGCATAATGTTTCATTATATATTTGGAGGAAAATTTTAAATTGTTTTATCTTTGTATCCTTGCTTTTATCAAACACTTTGCTAGCATAAGTGATTTCTTCTGAGTTTTGTGTACTTAATCTACTCCACTCCTCATTTTTCCCCTGTATTTTAACCAATAGTTAAATATAATTTATTAATCTTAACTATATTAATTAAATATAATATTTTATATTAACACATTAATTTAATTACATTATATAATATATAATTTATATATCAGATATAATATATTAATAATATTTATTTAATATAATTTTATCATAGTCATATATAACTTACTATATATAATATACTTAAGCATAATACAGTTAAAATCAAAACAAATAGTTGGTTTTTGCTAATGATTGTTAATTATAATATAGTTTGAGAAACTAAGTCTCCTTTGTTATGATATTTTTCATTATTGCTCTTGGGATTTCTGAACTTTTATTCTTCTGAATGCATCTTATTTTGTATATTTTTTTAATAACTTTGTTAGTTTGCTTGATATGACAGAAATCAAATTAATACTGTTATTTTTATTATATTGGTATAAACTGAGTAGGAGCAATGAGTACTATCTGAAACCATTAGCACATAACAGATTTTCATCATTATTATTTTATGACCTTTTAAATTACTTTTAATATTTATGGCTTACCATAATTTATCCTGCTTTTCTTTGATCACCTACACTATGTCAAGATGCAAAGATGAAAAACAAGTCTTCCTCAAGGAGTTTACAATGTAATTAGGTTTTAAGGCATATAAAGAAATTACTATTATATAAATCAGAATAAAAGAGCACATGTAGTAGATAAACAATTTGTCTTAGAACTTTTGTTTTCTTAAAATCTTGAATTGTAGTTCAAGGTCTACAATGTCAAAATATGGTTAACTCACTGACTTTCTGATACTTCAGAACACTCTAAATCACAGGTTTGTTCATCTGCATGTGAAGTTTCCCTATTGAAAACTTTTTACACCAATTAAAATAGTTCTGTTTGATGGCTGCCCAAATGAATAGATTATTACTCATTACTATTATTATTAGTAGTACTACTACCACCCCAACCAACACCACTAATACTACCACTATTATTAGTCATCATCACTACTACCATTACCACTAGTACTGGGCTGCTGCTTCTAATTAGCACAAGTAGCAGAGAATTGATCCATATTTTGTTGCATCTCTGCTTCACAGGCTGCATTGAGTGCACAATCATTTGCAGACAAAAAATCATGCACCAACACTTCCTTCACTTTGGGTTTGGCTTGTAGCCTTTTTAAGTTGAAGAATTTGCCTTAAGTGCAATAGCTGACTTTGATTCCATGCTTGTCCTTTATGAAAGTATTTGACATGCTGAAAAAGCATGGGAGCAAGCACACAGCTTTGTTTTATTCCACTAGTGACTGGGAAAGCTGGAGAGTATTGTCCATTATCCAGAACCACGGCAAGCGTGCCATCATGAAACTGACATGCTATACTGATGAACTTCCCTGGACAATTGAATTTTGACATAATTTTCCATAAGCCCTCATGACTGACAGTATCAAAGGCCTTTGTCAGAACTACAAATGTTGTATACAGGTTTCTGTTCTGCTCCTGGAATATTTCCTGGAGTTGTTGGGCAGTGAACACCATATTGATGGTTCCTCAGTCCCTTCTGAAGCTGCACTGGATCTCAGGAACCTTTTTCTAGGTGCAGGGTCAGGCTATTAAGGAGGACTCTGGCAAGAGTTTTTCTAGGGATGACTAAGAGAGAGACCCCTCCGCCCCCTGATTGTCACAGGACTATCTATTCCCTTTACCATTATAAAGATGGGCAAGGGAAGCATCCTTGATCTCCTGGGGCATAACTTCTTACCATATAACTTGGAAAATTTCATTCAGCTTTTGTAAGAGCAATGAACCCATTATCTTGTAAATATCAGCGAGAATAGAATCAGCATCCAGTACTTTGCCACATGAAAGTAGCTGAATGGCATACAAAACCTGCTCTTTAGTTAGGGAACTTTAGCTAGGGAGTGACTGATTTCAACTCGAGGTATAAAACTGAATTTCATCTGCCTTTTTACTGAACCAAGAATTGTACTTTCCTTCTGATGGAATCAAATGATATCTTTTTAGATATCGATGAACTATCTTGCTGGTACAGTTTTTGGAGTTTTTATTTTTCACTTAGCAGCTTCTGAATTTCCCCATTATTTTCATCAAACTAATCCTGATGTTTGTGAATGTTCTGACTCTGATGAGCAAATACAGTGCTGTAACAAAATCTTTGAAAGTTGTTTGTTTTCTCCTTTTTTGCTCCATTGTCACCAATTATATGTTAGCACAACTTATTCTACAAGTTGGCAACAAACTGTTCCCTCTCAGAGAAGCACTCTAATATATTGACATTAATTCCTGTAGTAGTCTTTTTGCCTTGGGATCATCACTTTGTTGAATATTATTATTCAGTTTGGAGAGAATAAATCTATGATCAATCTAGCACTCTATATCAAACACATTGTCTTGGTCCCTCTCACATCCTGTTGGTCTCTTCTTCTTACAAACGTATAGTCTTTTAAATGCCAGAGTTTGTTCTGAGGGCTCTCACCATGATGAATCTTGATGATGTCAAAGAAAAAGTTTATGAAGACCTAGAAATTATTATAAAAGTTTCAAGAAAGGACAAGCTTATAATTCTGGGTGACTTTAATGTTAAAGTAGGTTTAGATTGCCAGACATGTCAGGGAGTCTTCAAGAGGGATGGAATTGGAAACAGCAAGAGAAATGGTCATTTACTATTGAAGATTTGTGCATCTCATGATCTCATCACCACCTGTTCCTTTGACCTAAACACAATTAAAAATACTCTTATTAATATTTGAAAGTTCTGCATTGAAAGGTCTCATTTTGATTTGGATTCTTTCCTAATTTTCTTCTTTAAGATTTTATTTCTATTTTGAGCAATTAGTCCTCATCTAACAAGGACTTAAATGTAGATATCTGTGTTCTAATATTGCCTGAGCAAGAAAACCACAACATATATTTATCATCATCAAAAGTCATGCTGTTAATCACATTTTGTTTTATAAATCTAATGTGGCCAAGACTGTTTAAATGCTATGTCTAAGGGGTCAAAAGATAACTTAGAACATGAGACATTTATGACTATGGATTTTCCATAAATCGTTCATCCCTTTGTTTTGTGCCTTAATCAATATTTTAATAATATAGTTACACTCATTGTTACATTTACCTAAAATACTGAATTATCTTTATATATATATAATATATATATGCAGAGGAATTACATTTTGTATATAGATAGCCTCCCATATTTTTTGTTTTACTAAACAAAAAGGCTTTTGTAATCAACAAAGTGGGTTCTTGAACTTTCTTCCCCTCACAGTTAATGATGTGCTTTACTATAAAATTATCTTCAAAATTCTCCCTGTTCCATTTTCATGTTTACAGCAAAATTTTGCTGACACATTTTCAGACAATTTTCATACATTTTTTATGTAAGTGAGAAATTAAGCATATTGAATCAGCAACTGCTGTTCCTCTGTCACTTGCCTTTTTAGTAACAATAGTTTCCATGATCTAATCCATTATTTTGAAATTTTCTCCTCTTTGCGATAACTTTAAAATTGGTATTCTTAGGTGCCTTCAAAATTATTTCACTTTATGGTGGTATGAAAGTCACATTGGTTTCTTCAAGACAATGTCAGCAGAACACATATGTATATATGTCTTGTACACATGCATATACACAATATACATATAAATAGATATAGATATACTCAATATATAAATACATATATCTATAGATATAGGTAATTGTTATTTGTCCTTAATTTTTCAGAGACAATCAATGACATCACAGGGTCATTTCTTGACTTTTGTGTGAACTAGATTTAATGACACAGAGTTGCACAAAGCCATTGGTCTCACTCTTTCTTAAAGTCATCAAAGTACTAGAGTAAGACAAAAGTAAAGATGATTGGCAAAGGTCTGGACTTCAGTGGAAGACTTTGGCTTCTTTCATATCTGATCAAAGCTCTAAGCACTTTACAGCACCTACTTCAGTCATTTTCTCGACCTTTGGAACAAATTGTTCTCATCTGCCCATTCTGCCAGGGGAAGTCATCTCTCCTAACTTAGAGTAAGCATTCCCCTAAATTATCAATGGATTTGAATCCATTCAGGTATCCTTAACCTGATTTAGACTGTCTGCTGAGACAGTTTTAGCAGTATGTGATTACTTCATATGCTAGAGCTTCTTGGAGCCATAGGAAAAGGTACCAAAGGTGCAAAACAAAATGGATGTGTAGCCCTGAAAAGGACTTAGCAAGTGCCAGTTATTACTTAACAATACACACACACACACACACACACACACACCTCTCAATGTTTTTTTTTTTGTCAAAAGAACCCTGACTGATATATTTTTCAAGGAAACCAATAAATCATTCAATTTAAAATAAAAATGTTTAATGTACAATTTTAAATCCCAAAGAAAATCAACCAAAAGAAAATGGAATGTGCAGGGAGACACATTTTCTAAGAAGAATTTAAGAATGAAATTCTTTAGAATATGGGAAGAATTTATTTTGAATGTTCATTAATTTGTACTACATTGAATGGTTGAATCCTTCCTTTTAGAATGAGTTAGTAGATAGTGGAAAAATCAATATTTCCTTTAGCCCAGTTATAATGAGTAATATATCCAGAAAATTGTCATTGTATCCATTTATATAATGAAGTAGGAGCATGAAATAGAGAAAAGAACACTAGACTAAGTGTTCCGTTATAAAATCTCACCTCAGATATTACTGGTGAATTTAAGAACAACTTATGAAATTCTTCTGTATCTTTGTTATAAAATGATATTGATAAGCATACATAACACTATAAATACCTATGTGTGTATATATATATATATATGCTTATATATATGTGTATGTGTGTACATATATATATTCGTATATATGTGTGTATACATATATATGTATGGGTTTATATGTGTGTATGTATGTATGTGTACATAAATATAACTACCCATATACATCTATGTGAATAAATAAAAATGTAAATAAATAAATGATCCTGGAGTGTATTTGTGTATGTGGGGTTGTGTGTGGGTTTGTGTCTGTGCCAGGACCATTTTTCAATGTATTTTATTCTCTAAATCTGATTAAAAGTTTTCTAATGAGAAAATTTCCAGAAATGGTACTGGATGGGCACATCATGAATACTGAGAAATAGATGAAGAAAAGGAAGATAGAGCCAAGAGGCCAGATTTGATTGTGTGACTCAGTATGGCAAAATTTTTATTCAATCTAACTTTATCATAGTTTTCCATATAGACAGACATAGAACAAACCGTGGTTACACTATAACTCAGTATGCATAAACAGTCTATTACACAGCTGGTGTTGTCAGATCTCTCATTTCCTACTGTCTAGACAGCAAAGCTAAACACTGTAAAACAAAGCCTCCAGGGAATATTATTCTCCACAGACTTCTTAATGTTTCTGATAGAGTATGAAGTTTTGATAGGCGGTCCCTTTTCATTGCTATCCTATAATACAGTTGGTCTCTGGGGAAGCTAGAAATAGAAATACTTTAGAAAATAAGGAAAAACAGTGTTAGTAAATAACTATTTCCCCAATTCCCCTATAGTATTTATTCTTTTTCTTATTAGTTGCCTTAATTTGTATTTCTGTAATTATTAATGATTTGGAGGAATTATTCATATTGCTACTGATAGCTTGGATTTCTTCCCCTGAATAAATAACTGGATCTCCTTTGCCTTTATTAGAAACTTAATATCCTACTTTCCTGATTTTTTTTAAATTAAAAGACATTTATGCTTTTAAAAATCAAACTGGAAACATATATGAGAGATTAGATTAAGGATTCAAATACAACTGTTTTTTTTTTAAAGACAACCTTTCATAATTAGAGCAAGATAATTTTGATAGGTACCTATTTGCAAATGGAGATGTATCTCAATTCTTCCCCAACTGCCATATGGAAATGACATTAGAAAATAAGGGAATGGGGAGCAGAGTGCTGACTACCAGGTAACAAGAAATACAAAGAAGATGGGATGAAGTGCATTCCACAAACTGATATATCTCCCAAGTAATCAATGCTTTCCTGAAAGACAAGAAAAGCAAGTAAGTGATGTGTTCATTGACAACATGTATTTCAATACTTTTCTCTCATGGTCCTAAAAATATATATGATGTAGACCTGCAATTGATCTTAAATTGGTCCTCTATTCTCAAATATCACTTGCTAGTCTCTATTACCTGTAAATGTGGGAATTAGCTTAGGGACCAGTGTACCAAAGAAGTCAATGTATAAATAATAGCATACAATTCCTAGGAGGACACACAAGAGAAAATCTAAAGATAATTTAACCAATAAAAATTCTTCACACCAAAATATGTAGACTTTAGAAATTCAACAAAGGAAATATATCACAGAAGCCTCATCAAATGTATTAAGCCAAGTTAAGAGTAACTAACAGGCCAAAAACTCAGGTGGGAAGTTAGTGGGATATCTACCCCAACTTAGGGATGATGGCTTCCTCTGAGAGAAAGAGCAGGTGAGAACAAGAAGCAGTTAGATCTTCATCAGATATCATCAAATCAGGGTCACCCACAGCATCCCAGACTATTGCTAGTCATCTTGACTTTTGTCTTAACACTTCACTTTGATGACAGAACAAAAAAGAAGCTGATACCTTTGTGCAACTCTGCTTCATTTAAATATAGTTCATGAACAACTCAAGACATCATCTCATTGATCCTCTTCAAAAATAAAAAAATAACAGTAATATTAATAATATCTTAACCAGTCATCACATATTTCTTTTACCTTAATACTGTATTTAATTTATATCAGACATTAGACTGAACAAATTTTGTGAAGGAAAAAAAAATCAGACAATGTTTTCCTTCCTTTTTCCTTCTTTCATTCCCTTCTTTTTTTCTCTTGTGCTCTTTTTTCTTTCTTTTTTTATTCACAATGACCCAAATGAAATTACAATCATTAATATAGATATTTCCTCTATATTTCAACCCTCTATGTTTGCCCTTTTTATGCAAATAATATACTTGTCCTCCCATAAATTTAACACAGAAGTCTCCTACCATGTTGGCAATGTCACTCATTTATTTCTAGAGATCTCAAGGTTATCATGATGCACTCTTCCTATTTATCTGCTATCGCTTTTCCTATAATATTAGTGAACTAGTGATTTTGAGAATCTGCTCATATTAATAGAAATACATCTTATTTTGCTGGTTGAATCATTTCCTTCTCATATTTAGATATAACATTCTGAAAAAGAAATATATATATATATATATATATATGTGTGTGTGTTTTAATTGTCAGCATTGGGATGCATGTGGTGATAGATTGAAGATTTCATAGCAAAAAAGCTGAAACAAAAAAGATAAGGCCAGAAACACAAGACAGATGAGAGAACAGATAATGATCTAAGTCAAAGAAAGTCTGGAAGATGATAATCAATGAAAATCTTAGAGATCTGAGAACAAGTAAATGGGATGTGCTTGGATAATGCTCATTAGAGCAATGATACAAATTGGAATCAAGAAGGTAAACAGGAGTTAGCTTAGTGATTAGAACAGGAACAAGTAAAGTTTCAGAGAATAGGCAGATAAGCTGAAACCCAGAGGATACAAATGCCAGGAATGTTCATTTGATTACATTGATTTAGATTGCATTGGGTTTGATAAACATATAAGGACAAAGGATCCAAGATCATAGGAATTACAAAAAGGAAAGGCAAAAGAGAAAATGTATTTTCACTAAGAACATTGAAAATTTTAGCAGTGGTCTCATTCAGAGGTTTTAGCTATTTTTTCTAAAGTAGGAACCAATCCCTGAATACCTAGCCTTGACTTTGCAAGTCAGAGCAGGTAACTGAAAGCATATGGCAGCAATGAAGGGAGAAACCATATTGATAATATTGCTTTGGTGACACCAGGGCAACAAACTATATGAAGGCCATTGAATAGGTAACAAAAAATTATCTCCTTTATTGTTGCAAGAGAATAATATTCAGCTGAGATATCTACTGTAGCAGGAGGATATTCAGCTGGGTAATTTTACCTGCCTAAATTGTCCCTCTTGGCCTGAAAACCAAGTATTGGAGTTTATCTTGAGTTTTTCATGATTCTTTTGTACTCAGTTAACTCCAAAGTGATGTTTATACCCTGAAATTTTGCCTTTTGAGCCAATTAAGTATGGGAAGGAGGAGGAAGAGTGACTGATGGGCTAATTTTCTTAGGGAATTAAGAAATTGCAACCATTACATATGTAGTACAAATATTTTGCTTTATATCATTTTACAGATTGGGAAATTGAAGTTCTGAGAAGTTATGACTTGCCAAAGTCACAATAGTAAATACAGAATTCAAACTCCAGCTTTCTTCCCTTTCCAAGTTCAGTTTTCCTTGTACTATAATAAAATTGCTTCTCTGATAAATATGACCATGTCATTACCCTAGTTTATAAACTCCAGTGATTTTCTATCACCTTCATAATTAAACATAAAATATATTTTAGCCATTAAGGTCCTTCACAACTTGTCCTCTTCAGGTTGCTAATATTTTAATGTATCTCACTCTTCCCTCTCTCTGTACTCCATAATACAGTGACACTGCATGCTTTCTATTCCTTGTTTAAAACTTTCCATCTGCCAAATCAGTACTTTCACTATCCCTCATATATGTAATTCTCTCTCTCATCTTAGTCTCCTGACTTCCCTCACTTCTTTCAGATTCTAGGTAAATTCCATCTTTTATAAGAATCCTTTCCATATTCTCTTCAAGCCAGTGACTTCCTTCTGTTGATTAGCTCCAATTTTCCTTTTATACATCTTGTTTGTACATTTTTGTTTTTGTGTTGTCTGTCTCACTATGTGAGAGTTCTTTAAGAGAAGCAATGGAGTTTTGCTTTTTCTTTTTCGTTTTTTTTTTCCTGTGCATCACAAGCTCTTAGTTTGTGCTTAATAAATTAATGACTGACTGTGACATGACCACATTATAGTAAAAATCCAGATTAACTTGATTTTGAGAATTTAACATTACTTATTTTGAAATAATTGATAACTTTACTGGGTCTGTAACACATGATGGTAATTATTGATGAAGTGAAAGTCCTTTGAAAGATGGTATAAACATTGTAAAGTCCCTTACTTATCTTTTCAGTTTGCAGGAAAGAAGAAAATCTGTCAGGTTGGACTAAGTCACTTCTGAGATGCTTTCCAACTCTCAAATTATGTTCTACTCTTAGACATATTAATTTCATTTTCCCGAGTTCAAATCCAGCCTCAGACACTTACTAATTGTGTGACCCTGGGTAAGTGACTTAATTCTGTTTCTCTCAGTTCCTCTCCTGTAAAGTGAGCTAAGAAAGAAATAGCAAATCACTTCAATATCTGCTAACTGAACTCCAAAATGGTATCACAAAGAGTCAGACATGTCTTAAATTACTGAACAACAGCAAAGTTTCATGGTCCAGAGCAATTCAATAGACTAAGATAAGTAAAGGACTTAAAAGATTCTGAGATGGGAAAAAATCACTTTCAAATTATGTTTTGCTAAATTTTATTGTTTTGCCTGGGTTTTCACAGGATTGATATTGTTGGATTTAAAATAATAAGTAATATGCATTGCTACAGGAGAGTTCTTAACATGGGTAAAAGAGAAAAAAAAATACTACATTGTCATATTTATTTTCAATTTTTGAAAACATCAAAAAGATGAGATAACAGTTGCAGTGTTCTTTTAATATCTAAAGCAATTTGGAATTTTTAAGAAAAATATGAGATAAATCCTAAATTATCATGTATATGTATGTCTCTCTGCGTGTATATGTGTGTGTTAGTGGATATAAAATTTCTTTTGATAGGATCTGTAAGATAAGGAAATTCCTAACAATGCAAGTTGACAATTTCCCTGAAATGTGTAATCTTGCTTGGGGTACTGACAGATAAAGTGACTCACTGAGGGTCACATAACTAATATCTGTTAGAGGAAGTATTGAGACCAGATCTTTTTGGCTCCAAAGACAATTCCATATATTAAGTAAATTTTCCTTTTACCACCTCTGATTCCATATATTATGTAAATTTTCCCTTCACCTTAATTTTTAAGAGTAATTCTGGGGGCAGCTAGAAGGCACTGGCCCTTAAGTCAGGAGGACGTGAATTCAAATCCAGCATTAAATACTTAACACTTACTAACTGTGTGTCCCTGGGCAAGTCATTTAACCCCAATTGCCTTGAAATTAAAAGAATTATCTTGTGGGGTAATATTTCTAGCTTTTGGGCACAAATCAGCATGTCTGTTTTATTAAACATGTGGTAGACACAATTACTAAGAAGGCATAAAGCAAGAACAGTTGGCACAGAACATTTTCCCTCTAAAAGCTGGGGCATATTATCTTGCAAATATAAACAGATAAATGGAAACACTGGCTTCAAACTTAAAATGCAATGGTAGTGAAATGCACATGCAAAGAACCAACATATCAGAAAGTTAACTCTCAATTTCTGGTAATCATATGGTAAGCATATAACTAACATCCTGCTTTGATATAAGATGTGACCCTTCTTAAAACTTCTTCCTCATAATTTTTTGTATTTATATGTTTTCTGCATATTTTCCCATATTTTAGATGATTTTTCCCTCCCTTCATACACTGTCACTTCAGTGAAATATACTGTTACCACCTCACAAGGCTTTCAGAAAGTTCAGGTATTCTTGAGCTTAGAAGTCCATCATTAGTCTTGGATAAACTCACCATTGGATACTTGTTCATTGAAGACCAGAAGGAACAAATAAAAATCATCTGTATGTTTGTGTATAAGCATGTATATACACATAGCTATCTTTTTGGTCTATATATAATAGAAAGTATGTTTTATATTACATTGAACATTAGACAATGATTCTGAATATTTGCATGGATGATAAATCTTCAGTGTACCATATACCTTCCATTACTGCTTATTTATTTTTGTGAAGCCTGATTCCTCATGGCCAAGTGAGCTACTCAAGGTTAGTATGAGAAGGATCTAAACCTTTGGCACATATACATGTGTCATAAAGAAGGCATAGACATATTTATGCACTGTCTGACCCTCCAGGTCTGGCTCATGGACTGAGCACAGATTTATATAGGATTACATTTCATTTCACCTCTGTTCCTAGTAGTCTGTGAATCTGAAATGGAAAATCGTTGATCCAGGCTACAAAAAGTACACATTTTTTATTGGTAGGCAAGATTTTAATCTGAAATGAAAATATTTGTTTTATACCAGATATCTTCAAACAGCTTTTCAGTGACCTCAAAGAAGCCAGGTGGTAAACTCTCTTCCTTTAGAAACTATAATTTTTGTTCTTTTTAACACTCCTTTTTGTTTGAATAATATTCATAAAAACAAAAAACTAAACAAATGAGAAAATATTCATAAAGCATTCATTATGTTGAATATCTTACTAAGTACTAGAGGTAATGCAAAATTTAGATAACACCATGAGAAAAAGACTGGGGGAGGAGTTTACTTCGTTCTTTCATGAGACAGGTCTGAATTACTTCAGTAATTTAATTTTTTTCCCAATATTTTCAAAGGGATTCAAAGAGTGGGAAACAAATTGTTATTTGAAATTATTTTATTATATCTCATGATATCTATGCTAGTTTATTAACCAATTTATAATGTCTTCTTATACTTGTATTCATTTTACCTGTTGCCAACCCCTATGGTGGGCCTTGGTGAACTTTCCTCTATAAATTTATCCAGACATGTAATGGAAGGGTACTATTCCCTCTTTAGAGAATGAATAAGTATTCCATTACTGTTGGCTCACTTTTTGGGGAAAGACAGATTTCATTAGTTGCACCAGAAATGTGGATGCAAATCAAAAATTCTACTGTAGAAATTACTTTTCTTCTTTCTCCACCTTGATGCTTATTACAGTATTTGTCTCTCTTTCCTCCAGGAAAATCTTTGGTTTAATTATAATTGGGAAATATTTAACAAAATAAATAAAAATACAATAAAATATAGATTGAATTATATAAAATTGTCAGTATGCAGTCCAGAGATCCTTATTAAAAATTAGCAATACACATTACTTTTTGAGTGTCACAATATTGTTCTATATCACATTAGCTTTTTTTGACTGTTGTAGATGACTACTAATTCCCCTCAAGATCACAGAGATTTAAAATTAAATTACCTGTTCTCTAACCACCTTGTCTCCTCTATTGTAATCTTGAGAATTTGGATTTTCACACCTAAGTGCAAAACTTTGCATCCAACCCTATTAAATGTTATCTTAATAGATCTATATGGTTAAAAAAAATTTATATCCTCTCTCTGTAATCCAGTGTCTTATCTATCCTTCCCAGCTGTACATCATCTGTGTAAATTTTAGGAATGTATCCTATAGACATTTTATATAAAACAATGGATAAAAAATGTCATGCAGCACAGGACGTGTACACTGATATCAAATCATTAATGACTATTCCCTCATTAGTCAATCATTTTAAATATGAAATTAAAGAAATTTTGTACAAAAAAGATACAATTCATCTATTATTTGAAAGGAAACAGGTAATTGAAGAAAATCTTTACAAGATTCTCAAAAAAAATTCATATTCATGATTTTTCAGGAATTTATTCAATTTATATCAATAGTCACTCCTACAATAAATGGGTGAAGAATATGAACAGGGTATTAATGCCTCCATATGAAAGGAATGCTCAAAATTGTTGATAATTAAAGAAATACAAATTAAAGCAACACAAGTTCCATTTAATGTCCATTAGATTGACAAAGATGTTTTTTTTAAAGAAAAATGTTCTCTTTTCTCTGTCTCCAACTGTTATTGTATTTGTCTCTTTTGACTTTGTTTCTTTCACTTCTAAAAACCTAGTATTATTTTTGACCCTCCACCAATTTTTCATATTCATTTTATTCTCTCAATGTTCAAGCACCAAAAGTGGCCCCTTTCACTCACATTGGGAGAACAAGCATAAAGATATTACTGAAGGGACATTATGTGTGACCCTTCCAGTTAGGTGTATTTTTAATCTTTATCAGTCCCATTCTTCTTTCTTTATCTAATTTTCTTCATTCCCTAGACTGTCTCCAGTCTAGATCTTCTGGTATGGATCAGAAGATCATTATATTGGCCACAGCTTATAGGAAAGGCTATGTGAACATCTTTATGACATTTTTATTTATTTTGGGGAGATGATAACTCCAAACCTCAATGTCAAGAATTATAAGATAGAGAAACATAAGACTACCACTGGCCAGTGTGCAAACCTCTTAAGATATAATAGTAAAAGAAGAGTTAGATGAATGAAATGATAAGTTGAAGAGTTGATGCTCAGTTGTTTTTTGTTCTGTTTTGTTTTGTTTTGTTTTTTCCTTCCAGGAGAATTACCTTACTTTCTTTCTGCTATATAACTTCCTTCTTCCTTTCATTTTTGTGTTTTGTGCTATAATTTTAGATGATGCAATTCCTTGAACCTAACATAACTTTTCCCTGGAAACCATCTTTCAGGTTGGGGGTATGTATTCCTAGTGCATATATTCCAAAGTTTGTAGTTTTATTATCCATGAGTAATTCATTCTGATGAAGTTCTTTGTCACTGAGAAATCAAGGAAATGATAGATATATTTCCCCAAGATGTAATCAATTCATCAATTCTGTTTCAAATGTCTTGTTGGTAGACTGAGTCAAACCAGATGGGAAAAAAGTAATTTTCTAACATTTCTATTTTAAAATATAATTACTTCAAACAACTTTTGAATAAGCTTCTGCTTGTAAGAGTTAGAACAAAGTATGGGGAGATTTACATTTCCTGTGTACAGAATGCTACATCTGCTACAATAATTAATCAGACACCCTTTTCTAATATATAATTGATGATTTCCATTTTTTTCTCCTCTAAGCTGTTGTTTTTGCCAAGAATTCTCTGCCCCTCACTGTGCTGCCTACTCATCCTCCCTGGAGTTAACAGTAACAAGAAGCAATCCTGCCATGAAAGCATTGAGCTTTTGACATTCTGTTGTGCATTCAGAAATGAGTTATGAGAATATATAAACCATATGCAAAACATGTAAATTGTAAACTTAATAATTGCCAATGAAAGACATAATTTAAAAATAATTTCTATAGAAAAAGATGATTAGATTATTCTTAACTCGAAGAAAATAAATAAAGCAGAATCAAGGAAGGAATGGTGAGATCAATCCTCTTCTAATTTTTACATGTTATTCTTATTAAACAACAGAAATTTCACTCAGAGGCATTGTTGCGGGGGATAGAAAGATTGTTTTAGAAGTTCTTTGTTGTACAATACAGTCAAGAATTCTGAGAACACCCATAATAAAGAGGAAGAAGGAAGAGATGAATTTCCTACCACTGTGATCTTGAGAAAGTCACTTTTGTTCTCTAAGGACATGTGAAATGGGGTAGACGATATGAACTAAAAGACTTTTGATGTCTTTTTCAGGTCTGAATATTATCATCCTATTAATCTATAAAATGTAGGAAAGCACTTTGAATTTGAAGTAGGATTTCCACATACTCTCTTGTGATTTTTCCCTTTCTGTTCTTTTTTTTTTCTTTTTACAAATTCCCTAACATCTTTAAATACTGAATGACCTCAACTAAGATTATGTGATTAAAGTTTTACTCTTCTTCCTTTTTTGATAAAAGTGAGATTATTAATTTAAACCAATCCCTGAGTGAAAAACATACTTTGACTATAAGACTTTTAGTTTTCTTTACCATCTCCAAGCATTTCTAATCTTCTCCACCCCCAAATTAGCTTTTGAGGGTATAAAATACCTACAATCAATCATGTTTATTAGATTCCACTCCTACTTAACCATCTCTCCCTGAAGCACCTCACCAGGCATAGTAGGTAAAACAAAAATTTTTCAAAGGAGATGCCGGGCCAATAAGTACTTAAATATCCTCTACAAAAGGAAGCAATTTCTACATTTATGAAGGAGCTCTCTATTGAAATTAAGAAGCAAGCATTTCAAAAATCAAATCAAATTTTATATTTTATAAATAAGTGTATATACATATATACATATAAATGAGGGACAATTAAGAAAAAGTCTTCAATTTCATTTATATACTCTAATTTTCATGTTATTCTTATCTACCCATACTGGGATCAATCCAAAAGGTAAGAATTTATCCCAGAAATATACACATATATATATATATATATATATATATACATATATATATATGTGTGTGGGTATATATATATATATATATATATATATGTGTGTGTGTGTGTGTGTGTCTGTGTGTCTGTGTGTCTGTGTACTGATATTATTATTTTAATATATTGATTTTATTATTTTCTGGCAAATTTCAAAATTAGGGTTTTTTGTGTCTAGTTCTATTATTTAGTTATAAGAAATGTCATGTTTCCTATAATTGTTGCTGGTCATTGCAATAAAGTCAGTACAATCCTATTCCACATCACATTTATATACCACAATTGGTTCATAAATTCTTCGTTTTGTGCATGTTTCCTTAAATTCCTAATCTCTGCCATATTGGAATTTTTTGTGTACATTATTGGAATTTTCTTTATTATTTAAAATTAATCTTCCTCTTAATCTAATCTCTTCCTAATTCCTCCATTTCCTCTTCTCTTTCTTTCCCATTTTCTTGTTGAGTGAATTTCTGTATTTACCTTCTTTTGAGCAGTTCTTATAATAGTGAGGCTCCAGTGTCAATTGTTTCCTTATCCCTTCCTTCCTCTTTGCATAGATGTCTCCTGTGCATGTTGATTATATTAAATAAATCTACCTAATCTCTCTTTCTTTTTTTTTCTCAGTGTATTCTGCTTCCCTTCCAAACATTTAAAAAATTATTAAGACATAACAGAGTCATTCCTAAACCTTTTCTCTTTGGACTCTTTCTGGGCCCATTGATGATGATTAACAGCAGAGAAAGTGCACTAGTATCATTTTCCTACATTTTAAGGTAAGCAGCTTTTCCTTGTTTAATCCATTATCATTGTTCTTTCATGTTTACCTTATGATATTTTTCCTCACTCTTGTATCTAAACTTCAGCATTTCTTTTCACTTTCTCTCTTAATCTCTCTCATCTCTCTCATCTCTTTCAGTCTCTCTCTCTCTCTCTTTCTCTCTCTCTCTCTCTCTTTCTCCTTTTTCATCATGAATGTGTGAAAATCTTCTATTTCTCTTATGATTCACTTCCCACCCACCCCTCATAGAATTACAATCAATTTTTGGGGTAAAATAACCTTGGTTGTTAAGCTTATATTTCTACTTTGTCTTCTAATTGTAAGTTATCTGGACAGTTTTATTTTAAGATTTCTTGTAGTTTGGTAATTTGATGGGGGTGGGAATTTTATGTGATAGCATTCAGATAGCCTGATGTTTCTTATTTTTTTCCTCCTTGATCCTATTTTCAGACCAGTTTTCTTTTCCTTTGAGATAACTTAGGTTTCCTTTTAGTTTTAGTTTTTGTTTTAATTGACTTTGTTGTAATATTTTTATTGCCTGATGGAGTCATTTGCTTCTATTTGGTCCTTTCAAATTTTCAGTGAGTCTGTTTGGTCAAGATTTTGTACCTTTTCTGCCAAACTTAATTTTATTTCAAATTTTTCTTCTATAAGTCTCATTTATTTTCCAATTTTTTTAAGTGCCTTTCATTTATTTATTTAAAATAATTAACCATTTTGAACTTTCACTTCCATTCCCTAGCTAGATTTTTCTTTAAGGCATAATAGATGTCAGGGGGTCATTCAATTCAATTCAATTTATATTTTGAACTTTCTTGCCATTATTATAGGTTTTTTATTGGGGGATATTTAGGGAGTATATTTTGTAGATATTTTAAACTGGCTAGTAGGGCAGACCTCTATAGCATCTCTGGAGGGAAGTTCTAGATTAATCCTGTTAAAGCTTTCCTGACTTATTGAATAGGGTGCTATTCTAGGATGTCATTGACAATTTGGGGATCTACAAGAAGCTTTCACTAAAGCCAAAGCAGTCAGATCAAAGTGAAAGTCTGAGTTTTAGTGCTGGTCTGAACTCTAAGTCAAAGCAAAAGTAAATTGCTAATGGACACCACCACTCTTGGTCAGCTGCAAAACTCTGTTAAGAGTAATAGAAACCAATACCTTTGTTTTTTAATTCCTGTCCTGAATATTATTATTTTTGCTGGTTGACCTGGATGCTAGAATTTAGATCATGCTTTTTGCCCATTATCTGAACTACCTCACCACTGCTGCTGGCAGCTTCTACATTTCCTCCGTTCCCAGAATAGCCACCTCTTGAGTAGTTTCCTTTCTCAGTCTACTCTGGATCTGTGAAACAGAATTGGATAGTGGGTGCCAGTTGGCATATTTCCTATTCTCAGTGCCTCTCTGTGGGTCTGGTGGTGCTCCACGAGGAGTCTTCAATAGGTGTTCTTTTTTCCCATGTGCTAGAGTGCAGGCAGTGATCCCAAAGAGTCCCCAGACTCCTCAGACTTTACTGTTTGCTTTCCTATATTAGGCACTCTGTCTCTTTGAAGAACTGTGGAATTGATTGTTTGTCATGGGAGACCCTGACAAAGAACTGCACAACAAGGCCTGACCAATTCAAAGGAGATGCTGTGGGAGAAGCAGGCTTGCAGTAGTTCAAAAAGACATCTCCATACAAATAGTCACATGGTCTATTTGTAGCAGACCTGTGGTACAGCTGTTTGAGCTCATTATGGTCTGATTGGCCACAGTCAGACATACTGCACCTTTACTCCAACCCAGTGATATATGAAGGTTTTTGAGAATGAAGGACAATCAACCACGTGACATGCTTTCAGAGAACTAACCTAGGAACAATAGGTAGAAGCTGAAATAAAACAAATATAAGAAGAGGAAGGAAGGAAAAAGAGAAGGAAGGAAGGAAAGAAGGAAGGAAAGAAGAAGAAGAAGAAGGAAGAGAAGGAGGAAGAGGAGAGAGAAAAGAGAAAGAAAGAAAAAGAAAGAGAGAAAAAGAGAGAAAAAAGAAAAAGAAGAAAGAAAGAGAGAGAGTGGAAGGCAGGAAGGCAGGAAGGCAGGAAGGCAGGAAGGCAGGAAGAAAGGAAGGAAAGAAGGAAGGAAGGAAGGAAGGAAGGAAGGAAGGAAGGAAGGAAGGAAGGAAGGAAGGAAGGAAGGAAGGAAAAGAGTAAGGGAGGGAGGGAGGAAGGAAGGAAGGAGGAGGAAAAAGAGGAAGAGAAGGAGAAAGAGGAAGAGAAGAAGGAAGAGGAGAAGGAAGAGGAGGAGGAGAGAGAAAAGAGAGAAAGAAAGAAAAAGAAAGAGAAAAAAGAAAAAGAAGAAAGAAAGAAAGAGAGTGGAAGGCAGGAAGGCAGGAAGGCGGGAAGGAAGGAAGGCAGGAAGGAAGGCAGGAAGGAAGGCAGGAAGGAAGGAAGGAAGGCAGGAGGAGGAAAAAGGAAGAGAAGGAGAAAGAGGAAGAGAAAAAGGAAGAGGAGAAGGAAGAGGAGGAGGAGGAGAGACAGAAAGAGAGAGAAAAGAGAAAGAAAAAGAGAGAAAGAGCAGAAGGAAAAGTGACTTGTCCTAGGTCACATAATTAATAAGTGTCTGAATCTAGATTTGAACTCAGGATGATGTTTTCCTGACATCAGGTCCAGAACTCTATTCATTGTACCACCTAATTGCCTCCCAGGATAAATGGAGGAAAGGCCATATTCTTAGTGATATTGGAGCTACTGTTTAAGCTAACAAGTGTGTATTTTGCTCTATTTTCAAAATCAAGCTAGAGAGCTTGGCTACTAATTTCAAATCTGGCACACACAAGGAAATCACTCAGCAATGAAGAAAATTGTTATTCATATGCAAATAACCACCACATATACACAAGTGCCAGTTTTGTCTTTGACAGTTCCAAGCAATTCTAACTGTAAGGGACACACTTTAAGAGCTGTTTCAGAAAACAACAGTATGCCCAGGCATAGCACTTAAAGTCACACCGGAAGTCATAGCCAAAATTTATTCTTGAAGAGCTAAATACAATACTATTTCAAGTTTCCTATGCTACCATTTTTGAGATAGAGAGATAAATGCTAAATAATTAAGAACTATTCATAATCAAAGAGGAATGAAACCAGGAACAAAACAGTTCCATTTTGCCAATTTTCAACTACCCTACCTATATGATATAATCAATAACCAAAAAAAAAATATCTGTTCACAATCTTCTTACAAACATTAACAGCTTTATTAAACTTAATTTGTCAAAATAAAGACAAGAAATGGGTTGTGGCAGGCTAAGATATACGTTTGTTTTAAGCTATACATAAAGGTTGTGCTTTAACAGAATTTTCTTTCGTCTGATATAAGGATACATTGGGGCATTAGTCTGATCTATCCCTGATCTTTTTATTCCAGCAAATACTTAATTCATGAAGTTTTCTATCCAGGTTCTTGATGAGCCAGATGTCTTTTATGAATACTATTCAAATGTAAAGACCCTTTAGCAACAACAACAATAAAAAATTATTCTCAAATCTAATACATATGTGAATCTGTGTTAACGCTTGAGGTATATTGTTTGTCTGCAGAGACAAATTATGAAAGCCCACAACTAAAAGAAATAGACAGGGTTCTCTGAATAGTATTATGACTGAGTTGGGCCTGGAGTAGTATATTTAATTCAGAATACAGAATTTTAGAATGATAATATTAAATGAGAGAATGGAAAGTGAAGAGAGGTAAACTGTAAGGAAAACTTCCTTGCAGGTGGAAAATTGAAATAGATTCATGGAGAAGCTGTGGCTTTGGTATTACCATGCCACTTTAAGTAGAACAAAATTACAATTTCACAGGGACTATTGTAAAAGGATGTTGTCCAAGTATTTACCAGACTAGATGAGCTCTGAAGTTCTTCCCAAATTTGACATTTAAAAATTCTGAAGTTAAATTTCATTATTATCAGTGAAGATGACAACCTAGAAAAGCCAGCAATCATCACCAGGGAATCTGCACACTACTAGCTAACCTTTTAACTAGCATATCTGCAAAATTTATAAATAGTTTTTACATACATTATGTCCCTTGATGACTGCAGAAGTCCTATGAAATAACTGCTATTACCTTACCCATATTGGAAGTGGTGAAATAAGCTAAAAGTGGTTAAATAATTTCCCAAGTATCATACAGATTGGAGACAAGATTTGAACTCATATTTTCCCGACTACAAATTTTGTATGTTATACACTGTCCCTACTTACTGCTTCCATCAATCTTTTCTAATGAGAAGAAATCTTTTTGTTGTTAGAAATAGACTTAAAAGCAAGAAAAAGGGGCAGCTAGGTGGCGCAGTGGATAAAGCACCAGCTCTGAAGTCAGGAGGACCTTAGTTCAAATCTGGCCTCAGACACTTACATTCCCTAGCTGTGTGACCCTGGGCAAGTCACTTAACCTCAATTGCCTCAGGAAAAAAAAGAAAGAAAAAAGCAAGAATAAGTATCTTACATAATGTTATACAATATACACATATAATCAAATATAAGATAGGAACTTAGGACTCAAAATGCTAGGGCCTGGAGCCAATTATCATCTTAAGATCATCAGGTTCTCTTCCAGCTAGGAGGCTAAGATTACTATGACATATAATAGCTTCATTTATTTGGTTGTTTTTATTCATTTGCTTTAAATCTCTTACTTTCCCACATCTCCATTGAATACTTTTCAAAAAATATTATGGAAAAGTAAGGCCTTCAACACATAGCTGCAAAGTCTGGCAAAACAAATTCTCACATTTTATGTGTTTAAAATGTCTCTTACAGTCTTTTAAGTTTGTCCCATCTATTGAAGGAGGTAAGTAGTAAGTATCATCTTTATTTTATTGTGCTGATGGAATATTTTATTTATAAGATATCATTGTTTAGGGGCAGCTAGGTGGCGCAGTGGACAGAGCACCAGCCCTGAAGTCAGGAGGACCTGAGTTCAAATCTGGTCTCAGACACATAACAGCTGTGTGACCCTGGGCAAGTCACTTAACCCCAATTGCCTCAGCAAAAAAAAAAAAAAAAAGATAACATTGTTTAAATTACCCTTATATTTTTGCTGAGTTCTTTGCATCAGTTCATAGGCATCTTCCAGTGCTTCTGAAATTGTTCATTTAATGGCACAATAATATTCAAATTTTTACATATTACACATTATTCTCAAACTTTGAGAGAGTACTCAACCAGAATTATTTCATGAGGCAATCGTAAATTAAAGGCCTAATAGAAAGATGAATAAAATAAAAATGAGACATTATAGGCAAATATCATTAATGTGCATAAAATGAAAACATTTGAAAAAAGAGATAGCAAACATAACCCAAGAAATCATTAATTATCAACAAATTGCATTGTATTAAAGATACAAGGATGGTACAGCTTTCAAGACATAATCAACATAATTCCTCATATTAAAAATTGAATATATAATAATCTCAGTAACCATAAAAACATTCATTGATATAGTATAATGCTAATTTACATTAAAATCTTACAAATGCATAAGCAGAGGGTTTTTTGTTATAATCATAAAAATTACCTATCTAAAACCAAAAGTAAGCACTATATGAAATATGTATACTTCCAGAAGCTTCTTCAATAAATTAGAGCAAAGACACCAACATTTTCTATTTTTATTATATATGTTTGTGTATGGTGTCTCTGTGTGTATATGTATTATATATTCATTATATATATATTTATATATATGTATACATATAGAAGTATATGTGTGTGTGTGTGTGTGTGTGCATACACATGATACATTACATCCCAATAATATCCTAGATGTCTCCTCTAGACTTTCTTTAAAGGCATTTTGAATTAGTTTTAGGTGAGATCAACAAACCAAACAAGAAATAACAGGCTTTTTTGAGTCAGACCCTATTATTGATCCAGGGTTCCAGGTGACACAGAAACTTGGGGGAATTGTCTTTAGCTCAGTGATTTCAATCATTGACCTATATGGAACTTCAGAAAATCCTAAAATCTTTCAACTGAATTTAAAAACCTATTTATGTCTCTTTGTTTGCTTTTGATTCTGTTTGTCCAAAATATTATATGATTAGATACATTTCCACAAATTTCAAACTTAACTTCCTACTTTTGTTTAAAAGTGTGATTTTTAATCAGTTAGTGAGTCCTCTCTATGTTAGGATATTTAGCATGAATCTTTCCTATAAACAAGCAGTTCTAACATTGTTTAATAAAATTTATCCACTACTTACATTAAAAGCCATCCTATTGAAGCTTCTTTGCTCCTACTGCATTGTCACCACATAGATTCAGGAAATTATTCCTCTTAAAAACAAACAAAAAATAAGCATTCAAATTACCAGTCTCAACACATAATTTGTTACATGTCCAAAGCCAAATTCTAACTCCATTTGTTGGACCTTTTCAAGATATTCCTTTCTATCCTTTATCATTAAGAAAATATCCACCCTGGGGCAGCCAGGTGGTGCAGTGGGTAGAGCACCAGTCCTGAAGTCAGGAAGACCTGAGTTCGAATCTGGACACCCACTTAACACTTCCTAGCTGTGTGACCCTGGGCAAGTCACTTAATCTCAATTGCCTCAGCAAAAAAGAAAAAAAAAACTACCCTGAATTTTCTAAGATAGAAGAGCTTTAGCTTTTAGATTTATTCTGTTAAATGATATGTAATTTCATCTCAGGGATAAACATAATTGAGTTTTTATTATAGTAGTGGAACTTCTGAAATTTTTGACGCTTGTATATAGTAAGCAGAATTTAGAAAAGGTTCCTGAATTCAATGCCAGGAGACTTAGTCATTTATTTATTTTGTTACCAGTAAATTCATTTAAGTGTTTTGAGCTCTGGGGAAAATAGATACTAACTAATCTTAAATTAGCTTTAATGTGATTGGCATTATTGTGAAGAAGGAAAATGCCACTTTTTTTCCTAGAATTAAAATGCTAAAATGTTTGACTCATCTTATGAGGGGACATTTGGTTATGAATTACTAAACAAAAGAATCAGTTCTTTATTCTAACTCCTGAATTGTATTTAATTTTTAATGAAGAATCTGTTTTGAGATAAAATAGAATAAATTGTTTGAATTTCAAAAAATAAATGTTTGCTTCAATTCAACAAGCATTTAGTGTTTGTTTTTATTAATTACAGGAGTAATGAACTTTACCTGACAGATGCAATGTCTGCTCATCTATTTATCTATATTTAAGATACAAATTATATAACACATACTTACTAAGGAACTTCATTGATCAGGAGGAACTAACTTCTTATAGAAATAACACTACAGCTGAGGTTTAAATGGATCTTGAAATTCCAAGATGGGATGGGGAAGAGGGATGGCATGCTTGGCATGAACAACACTGCATAAAAAGATATAGTAGTAAGCAATGAGATGATAATATAAAGGGGACAGAAATTAGACATGAATGTTAAATCAGTCTGGACTGAAAGATTAGGGACATATTGAAAAAGTGTTATTTTTATCCTAGAAGCAATAGGAACCTAAAGAAGTTTCCTGAATAAAGGAATGCCATGAGTTAATTTGTACTTTAGGAATGTCCATTTGCCATCATCTGGAGAAAAGAGGGGATAGAAATAGAAAACATAATCAGGAGACTACAGTACTAATGTTTTTGACAGGTACCAAGAAAATTAAAGTAAGATAATTGTGACAGTTGAATGAAGAAGGGACATGTGTGATGTGTGTAAAAATAGAGTGGTTAATATCTGGCAATTGTTTTTTATTTAAAAAGATATTTATTTATTTTGAACATTTGTTTTAATTTTAAGTTTTGAATTCTTTCTCTCCTTCAGTTTCGTCTCCCACTCAGGAAAAATACAAGAAATGTGAAATCATGCAAAAAATTTCCATATTAGTCATGCTACCCCCAAAAAAATAAGAACTGCTTTAATTCTTTTTTATAAGTAAGTTCTTTTCCTTTTTCTTTGATTCTTTGGGATAAAGACTAAGTAGTGTTATTATTGGGCAATAGAATATATATAGTTTTATAGCTCTTTAGCATTACAATAACAAACCTGCAACCACAAAAGGAGATGCTACAAAATGTTTGCAAAAATAGGACTTTTTCTCTTTTCTTTGATCTACTTCAGTTGCACATCTAATATTGGCATTGTTGGGTCAAAGAATATGAATATAATCTTTTAGGCATAGTACTAAATTGTTTCCAGAATGGTTCACAACTTCACAAGTGCATCGGTGTTCCAATTTTTCCACATACTTTCCAACATTTATTATTTTTCTTTTTTTCAAGTTAGTCAATCTGATAATGTGAAGTGGATCCTCACAATTATTTTCATTTTCATTTTTCTCACTGATAGTGATTTAGAGCATTTTTTCATGATTGTGGCTGCTTTGATTTATTCAGAAAACGTTTTGTTTATATCCTTTAATGATTGTTAATTAAAGAATAACTTTTAAAATAAATATTTCTCAATTCTCTATATATTTGAAAAGTTATGGGGACAGAGCCAAGATGGTGGAGAGCAGACATGTTTCTTTGTGATGTCCCCCAAGCTTCCCTCAAATTAACAGCAGATTAAGCCTCTGAACTGTTTTTGGAGTGATAGAACCCACAAATATTTGGAGTACAAAAAATTTCCAGGAGAAGATACTTTGGAATAACTTCAGAAAGAAATCTATTTCAATCAGGAAGGGGAGAGACTGCCAAGCCTAGACTGAAACCCAGGGAGCCCAGGGCAGAGAGCTGGAGGAGGGGGGACTGAAAGCATTGCAGCATCTGTGGGCAGGAGAATCTACAGTGAGGCTCTTAGGTTACTATGTTTTGGGTGCAAGTCAGTGATTAAGCAGATTTGTTGCAAGACACCCAAAAGCAAAAAAAAAAAAAAAAGGCAAATTGTGAGCTTCTGAGCCCTGGTAAAAAATGAGACCTGGCCCCAAGGCAAACTAAAGCAGCTTTTGAGCCTTTGTCTTAAGAGCAGACCTCAAACGTTAAGAAAAATGAACAAAAAATCAAAAAGAACTTTGATCATTGAAAGCTTTTATGGAGAAAGAGAATAGGCCTCAAACCCTAAGGATCCTAAATGCAAATCAGCTCCAGATGAAGTACCAAAAGGTGGTATGAGTTGGTCCCCATTTCACAAGGCTCTCCTGGAAGAATTCAAAAAAGATCTTAAAAGAGTGTTAGAAGAAAAATGGGGAAAGGAAATGAGATTCTTGGAAGAGAGTATGGAAAAACAAAATCAGAAATAATCTGAAGAAAACTTCTTAAAAATAGATTTGATGAAATGGAAAAAGCATATAACTCCTTATAAAATAGATATGAAAAGGAAACCAATTCAGTGAAAAACAGAATTTGTGAAATGGGGGGAAAATGCAATGGACAAATCATCTTAACTGGCCAAATGCAAAAGGACATAAAAAAGTAACTGAAGAAAATAATTCACTAAAAATTAGAATTAAGCGAATGAAAGTGAATGACTCAATGAGACTTCAAAAATCAATCAAACAAAACCAAAAAAATGAAAAAAAAATTCAAGCAATTACTAGGAGCTATTATGTTCAACTACATCCTGGTGTTACTGAAAATATAAGTAAAATTGATGAATACTTACCAAAAATACAAATTGCTCAGATTAATAGACAAAGCCAAATAATTAAATAACCATGTTTTAAAGAAATTAAACAAGCAATAATTAAGCTCACTAAAGAAAAATAAAAACCTAGGACCAAATAGATTTAATGAAAAAAATACCTTAAAACTTTTGGGGTAAAAAGGTAAAGAATAAGCTCTATCCAATTCCCTTTAAGACATAAATATTCTTTTAATACCTAAACCAGGGTTAGCTAAAACAGAGAAGGAAAACTATAGACCAATTTCCTTAATGTTAGTAAGGAGATTACAGTCATATTTAATATTATTATACACTATGAAAAAATGGAATTCATTCCAGCAATACAGAATTTATTTAATATTAGCAAAATATATGAATTATAAAATATGATATGCATTATATAATACAACATATGATAATTTATGAATTATAGAAAAACAAGTGATTATATCAACAATGTAGAAAAATGCTACACCACATTGTATTAGAAACACTGGAATGTATAGAAATGAGTGAAACATTTCTTAAAATTATAGGTACTATCTATCTAAAACAATCAGGAAATATTATCCATCATGAGTATAAAACTGAAGCTTTCCCAATAAAATTAGAAATGAACCCAGGATGTCCACTGTCACTATTATTCTTCAATATTCATTAGAAATATGCTATACCAATAAGAGAAAAAAGTTGGAGAAATAAAAATTAGCAATGTAGAAACAAAACTAACTTTTTGCAGATAATATGATAATAAATTTAGAGAACCTTAGAGCATCAATTAGAAAAAGTGAACAATTAACTTTAGTAAAAAATTGCAGAATTTAAATAAACCCATAGAAATTATTAACATTTCTATTTATCAATAACATTTATCAAACTGACTGATAGAAAAGGAAATGTACAAATGCTGAGGGGATATTAAAAAATGGGGACTCTAATGCACTATCTTTGTGGAGTTGTGTATTTCTCCATTCTGAATAGTTTAGAAGTGTGTCCAAAGAGCTATGAAATTGCTCTATGCTTTGACCCAGAAATATCTCTAATGTTATCACATAAATAGATCAAAGAAAAAAAAAGATCTATCTGAACAAACACGTTTATAGCAGATCTTTTTTATAATTGGAAAGGATTATAAACTGAAAAGATGCCCATTAATTAGATAATGGTAAAACAAATTGTGATATGTGGTTATGGGAAATACTTACTGTGTTATAAGAAATGATGAGTACCATGAAGTTTTAAAAACCTGGAAACCTTTATATGAACACATGCAAAGTGAAGTGATCATAAAAAAAAACCATCATACACTATAGCAACAATATTATAGAGATGACCAACTGTAAATGATTTAGCTACTCTGACCCACACAATGATCCAAAAAAATTCTAGAGGACTCATGATAAAAAAAAAAAAAACCACTTGCAACATTCATACAAGTAACTGATATACTTTGAGCATTAATTGAACCATTCTTTTACAACTGTTTTTTTTTGTTTAAATGTTTTTAACATGTCTAATATGAAAATAAGTTTTACATGATTTCACATATATAATCAGTATCATCATAATGCTTACCTTCTCAATAAGTATGGAAGGAATGTGAGGAACAGAGAGAATTTGGGGCATCAACTTTTTTAAAAATAATATTTTTACATGTAATTGGAATCATAATGAAATAAACAAAAATTTTAAAAAAGAAAAAATAAAATATTGAGAGTCCAATATTCAATTTAATAATGTAAATTTGCTGTTGACCCAGTCAGCATGATTGTAAAACACATTGAAGAGAATATATATATATATATTTATATACATATACATATTTATATATATATGTATATATAGGTACTTTATTTGTCCTTTCTCCATTGAATTTCTGTCTCTATGTTCCAGCCATGGCTTCTTTTTAGAAATAAATAAATAGCAAAAGGACAAAAGATACAAGGATTCAATGGCAAAGAACCACAGCATAAAGTTACCTTGTCAGTTAAGCCATTATTATACAGAGAGAAGTTGCTAGGATATGGGACCCTGCTGAGAAGGAGTACAGAGGCCACCTTGACCTGTGGCGCACAATAAGTTTTCTGCCACGTTGCAGTAACGTCCTTGTGAGCAAGGAGCACTGGTGCATGGCATGGGAATGGGTTGAGCCTGAGGGTCACAGCTAGTTGCTTGTGAGCAGGGATGCCTTGACAAGGCCTCTCGCCTGTCAGCAGGTTGCTGATTGTGGCTGGGTCGGCTCTCCTCCCATTGGCAGATACCATGCATATGCAATGCCCACAAGCTGCTTCTCTGAATGGTGATTGGGGATTGCCTACTGTTCATCCACCAATCATGCTTGCAAAACTGTATATCAACAAGACTGTGCAGCATAACAAACTGGAGTGCTTTTCACATTCTAAGAGTTCCCCTGACTCATTCATCTCCCCTCTGAGATCAAAGGGCTCATACAAGGTGAACTCTTAAAAGATGGCCGCAACAAGAAGTCTTCTGTTTTCAAACCCAACTTTTCATTATTTTCATTCAACTTTATATATGTCTTATTCTTCCTCTTCATAAACCACATTAGAGCAAATAAACAATAGTGTTTATTTAATTAGAAACTAAAAGTACCTTAAACATAGCAGAAGGTTGTTTTAAATACTTGAAAAATGAATGAGTGAAATTATTTTATTGTAAACATTTGAAGATAATGAATGCATTTCAAACATTATGAGAAATTCCTACAGAATCTAGATCTGTACTTTGGGAAAAGTAAATTCATTGTCAGTGTTGTCAAAGATTGCAAAATTCTGGTACTGGTATGGATATTGAAGAGTAAATAGATACTTTGAAAAAAATTAAATTTATCACTTTTTTGAGGGGGAATAATTTTATTTTATTTTTATTTTTTTTTAATTTGAAAATCATATGTATGGGTAATTCTTCAACATTAACCCTTACAAAGCTTTCTGTTACAAATTTTTCCTCCCTACTCCCCACCCCTCCCCTAGATGGCAGAATATCCACTACATGTTAATTATGTTAAAATACTTGACAAATCGAATATATGTATACGTATTTCCACACATCATTTTTGTGCAGGAAAAATCGTATCTACAAGAAAGAAAAATCAGATAAAGCAAACAATGCAAGCAAACATCAATCGAGAGTATGAAAATGTTATGTTGTGGTCCACATTTCACACCCCTCTCTCTGGGTGTATATGGCTTTCTTCAGTGAACAATTGGAAGTGGTTTGAAACATTTCATTGTTGAAGGGAGCCATGTCCATCAGAATTGATCGTCATCTAGTCTTGTTGTTGCCGTGTATAATGCAAGAATGTTTGTGGCAGCCGTTTTTGTAGTGGCTAGAAACTGGAAACTGAATGGATGCCCATCAATTGGAGAGTGGCTGAATAAATTATGGTATATGAATGTTATGGAATAGTATTGTTCTGTAAGAAATGACCAGCAGGATGATTTCAGAGAGGCCTGGAGAGACTTGCATGAACTGATGCTGAGTGAAACGAGCAGAACCAGGAGATCATTATACACGGCAACAACAATATTTATCACTTTTTAAGTTTACAATCATTGAAATAAATCTCAAGAAGAAATTATAAGAGACATTAAGCAGTTTTAAGCCCTACACATTTATTGTTGTTATTTATTATTGATCCTCCAACAATTGATGAGGAAGTAAGTTCACTTATATAAAATGACTTGTTCATAGACACACATCTAATAAGATTCTGAAATAAGATTTGAACTTAAGTCTTACTCAATATAAGTATACTGTTCTATTCATTATATAACATTAATCAAGATTCCCAATAATATGTCACTTTTATGAAACCTTTTACAATTTGTTACAAACTTTTTTTTATGAAGAGTTCTGTAAAGGTAAATTAACTAGCTATTATTACTCTAGTTTTGTATATGAGGAATACAGAATGAAACTGTGATGGAAATTTAAGTTTCCTGACTTCATTTTGATTCAGTAATTGTTGACTCAGTGTTCTGATGAATGAGCTAGGGAATATGGGAAATACAAATTTTAAATGAAAAACTACAGTTATCACTATGGAATTCATAATTGTATGTTCTCTCTCCCATATTACTATGACTCCAGATAATGGAATTTTAGTTTTTGGATCTGTATTTCATTCCTGACATTGAACAAGCAAGGAGTACCAAGGATTAGACTTGTATATATCCTAAACCAGATGTTAAAAAAAAAAGAAAGGCTACTTCCAGTTTGCTAAGATTTACTAATCTACTACATATGAAATAAGATACCATACTAAATATTGTAGGAGATGTAAAGATAAATGAGGTCACATTCTGCCCTCAAAGAACTCACAATCCTGATATTCTGTTACTTAGGTAAAAATACAAAAAAAAGAAAGCATAATTTTTTTTGTTCTAGTCTTGTCTATCAACTATCTTCAAGTGTCTCCCACAATGTTAACACAACTTGACACCTGAAAAAAAAAGCAAATTCTGTGCTAGGTATAATGAAAAGGTATGGGAATGAATATCTTCAGGAATTCAATGTGGAACTATAAAATCAACACAGCTTTCTGTTTTCTAAATAAATTCACTATGAATCTAAAAATATATTGTTTTTTATTTGTAAGGAGTGGGGTAGAACATGAAGAAATAAAAGGAAATGAATAGTAACACATATGTCCATGGTTTACCAAATGTAAGTACTTATTTTTGAATCAAAGCATCAAGATAATTTTTTTTTGATATGCATGAGATAGAGCTCTATAGAGCAGAGTTCATGTTCTCTCTAAACATTGTGACTGGAAGCATTGAGGAATGAGTGTATTCCCAGCCCGACTTTCCTCAGAGGAAACTTTATATTAAATTCCCTACAGACTGGTTCAGGCATTTATCTCAGGAAATTATTCAACCACTGGTATCACTATTTGAAAAGAGTAAAGGTCTGCATTCTAACTCTTGGGAAAGTGATTTCTGAAATTCAAGGTCAATTTTCAGCTACAGTTGAGTTTCGGAAATATTGTTTCACTTCTACCAAACCATTCTAACTTAGATAACAAAACTTCTGAAGTGAATTGTATATAGATTAAATAAAAAAACTGCTACTCAAAAAAAAAAA
>JAJPUD010017347.1:0-31542 GCA_023553655.1 Myrmecobius fasciatus | reverse complement strand
AGAACAATAATATTCCATAACATTCATATACCATAATTTATTCAGCCATTCTCCAATTGATGGGCATCCTTTCAATTTCCAGTTTCTTGCCACTACAAAAAGGGCTGCCACAAACATTTTTGCACATGTGGGTCCCTTTCCCTCCTTTAAAATCTCTTTGGGATATAAGCCCAATAGTAACACAGCTGGGTCAAAGAGTATGCACAGTTTGATAACTTTTTGAGCATAGTTCCAAATTGCTCTCCAGAATGGTTGGATCCGTTCACAATTCCACCAACAGTGTATCAGTGTCCCAGTTTTCCCACATCCCCTCCAAAAGTTATCATTATCATTTCCTGTCATTTTATTGGCAGATAGATTCCAAAATATTTTATACTACAACAGTTATTTTGAATGGAATTTCTTTTTGTATCTCTTGCTGGGAATAAGAATTTTATAAGTTATTTGAGATGAGGTATCTTAGAATAGTTTATAGAATGTTATACTCGGGAATCAGAAATCTCTGGATTTGACTTCCTCCTCTGTTGCTTAGAATTAATTTTATATTATAATATGTATATTATACATTAATTTTATATTGCTAATAGAATAAATTCTGTGAGCCTTATTTTAAAATGAGGAGTATACTTGCCTCAGTTGAGAGATTCAAATAAAATAATATATGCAAAGCACTTTGCAAACTTTAAAACCCTATATATGGAGGATGATGATATTTCATTAGTTTTGAGATAGCACCTCTTTTTTCATTTGAGCTCTAAGAGGAAAAGAAAGGGCAATGTCCATCTCTCTAAACTCAGTTTTCCTGTTTTTCTTTTTCCCTGTCTCTTGCCTTTTAGGCAGAAATGTAGTTAAATAGAGTAAAGTGAAATAAGAGAGGAAACATGTTAGAGTCAGAAGGTAGAAGCACTCAAATGCCAAGCTAAAGAATTTTTATTTTTCCTCTACTGAGTTGATTGAATATTATTTGGGAACAGGGTGGGGGGGAGAGTAAGATATATTTACTAGTAAATTTATAGAATCACAGAATCTCTAGTACTTTCCATATCTAGGGCCATCAAGCCCAATCCATTATATGATTAAGAGTCTCCTCTATGACATCTCCAACAAGTATTTTTTGAAAACTACTTAGATGCTTCCATGCAGCTAATATCACTTTTTTCCAACTCTTGCATCTACAAAGGTTTTTTCCCTACAAGATGAATTATGCTTCTCTTCAATTTTGACCCCATCCTTTCATGTTCTGCTTTCTGGACCATAGTATAAGGCCAATCATTCTTTCATACAAAAGGTCTTTAAATATTTGATAATTGTCATGATTCTTTAAGTTTATATTTTTCAGATCAAACATCCCTATTCTTTCACTTGATCATTATCAGTTTATCTCCATATTACCACGGTCACCCTCCTTTTTGAAGCCTAGAACAATGGGAAATGTGTTAGTCAAGAACTGTATTCAAATTCTACCTCAAACACTCCCCATGTAACATTAGAGAAGTTACTTTAATCTTTCTGAAGCTTAATTTTTTCATCTTTACAATGGAGATAATACCTGTCACATTTACATCATAGGGCTATTATCAGCAAAGAAGACGTCGATAAAACATTTTACATCACTTTAAAAGTCCTAAATACACACTAATTATTATTACAATGCTTTATACTATTTCCAGTGTAGCAATGTCCTTCCTAGAAATGCCCAGAATTTATGATAGTGTATCTGGTGGATTGTACTAGGACTTTGCTTCTTTTTAAACATCATACCTCTAGTCATAAAGCCTAAGTTTGTTGAGCCTTATTCACTCATGTTGAGTTGTCAATTCACAAAAGCTTCTTTATTTTATATGAACTTTTTTCTTGCTTTTTCTAAGCCTAACTTATGTTTGCATAGTTGATATTGATAGTTATGTGAACGACATAAAGAAAAGAGAATGAAAGGCAAAAGTTAACTCAACCCCCCCCAAAAAAAAGGTGAGCAGAGCCCATTAATGTAAAGTTCAAAATCAAGAAGTAGATGGAAAACATGAGCAAACAAAATAAAGAACCTGATCTAGTAAAGTTCTAGGGCAAAATTTTATTGACCACAGAAGTCCATCAGTATTATGACACTTTTATGACAGTATGTTTCCATGAGTTCTGAATAATGGGCAACATTCTCTCACTTTTCCAGTCATCCATGAAATAAAGCAGTTAAAACATGCTCCCATGCTTTTTAGCATAATGTTTTCAGCAGTATTGCTAAATGCAAAATGATGAAAATAACATCAAGGTCAACTACCACACTGATGGTCAGTTATCTAACTTGAAAAGTCTACAAACCAAAAGTGGAAGAAGAGTTGGTACATGGCATTTTGTTCACAGATGATTGTGTATTCAGTGAAGTCTCTGAGGCTCAGATGCAACAGAGTATAGATTAATTCTTTGCCACGTGTGCCCATTTTGGTTTGAAATTTTAACATGAAGAAAATGGAGGTTCTTCACCAGTCAGCACTATCTCATCCATATGTGGAACCACTGGTTATAGCAAAGGGAGAAATTTTGAATGCAATCGATAAGTTCACTTACCTTTGTAGTATACCTTCCAGGGATGCATGCAAAATGATGTATTAGCATAGCTAGCTAAGGATTTGTGCTATGAAAGAAAAAAGGTACCAGACTGCTTCCAAAATGAAAATCTTTTGTATTGATCTCACTGTTGTGTATGCCTGTGAAACCTGGACAGTCTACCAGTGCCGTGCCAGGAAATTGAATCACTTCCATTTGAATTGTCTTGGGAAAATTCTGAAAATAATTTGGCAAGAAAAATTACTGGACACTAAGGCTCTTTTTTGAGCTAAACTGCCAACTATTCAGACTCTATTGCAGAGAGTTCAATGCTAATGAGCTGGCCACATTGTTTGAATGCTAAACATATATTTGCCTAAAAGATTATTTTACAGAAAACTCATGCAAAATGAGTGTTCACATAGATGTCAGAAGAGGTAATACAAGAATATTCTCAAGATCTCTCTGAAGAACTTTGGGATTTACTGTGAGACGTAGAAGGGACTGGCATAGGACTACACAAAATAGCATGCCCACATCAAATAAGGCACTATACTCAGTGAACAAGGTAGAATTGCAGTAATTTAAAAGAAATGTGAGATATATAAATTAAATTCATCTATACTCCAAAAGTGCATGTAATTATTTGTGCCCAATCTGTGGTAGACTTCTGAGCTTATATTGTTCTGATTAGGCACAGTCAGACTCACTGAATCTTGATCTCTATAATATAGTGATGTTTTTGGTCCTCTGAGCACAGAGCACAGCATCCAACAATTTAGGTAGAACTTTATCTAACTCAAATGTTGTGCAATTATAATGATCAATCATATCCCCAGTGAAGACAACATTGTACCTTTTTAATATATGAAGAACAATGGTGTAGAAAAACTATTTTAGAACAAATTTTGAAGTATTTTGAGTTTTGCTATAGATGGTGAGCTGTATATGTTATGGAAATAGGTTAATCTGAAAACAAAAGATTAAAACAAGTTTGAAAAGAAATTATTGTAGTACTTATAAATTCAGAAGCATAGTAGGAACAGAATGCAAACTGAAAGGGATTAAAGAAAATATAAGGTGATGAAGTGTGGAAATAATGTGAAGACTATTTTTTAAAAAAATAAATTTAGCAAAGTAAAGATTAGCTTAAGAATTCTGCTATTCAATTTGGAGTTATGCTCAAAAAGTTATCAAACTGGGCATACCCTTTGGCCCAGCAGCATTTCTATTGGGCTTATATCCCAAAGAAATCATAAAGGAAGGAAAGGGCCCCACATGTGCAAGAATGTTTGTGGCCTCCCTTTTTGTAGTGGCTAGAAACTGGAAACTGAATGGATGCCCATCAATTGGAGAGTGGCTGAATAAATTATGGTATATGAATGTTATGGAATATTATTGCTCTGTAAGAAATGACCAGCAGGACGATTTCAGAGAGGCCTGGAGAGACTTACATGAACTGATGCTGAGTGAAATGAGCAGAACCAAGAGATCATTATACACAGCAACAACAGTACTATATGACAATCAATTCTGATGGACATGGCTCTCTTCAACAATGAAAAGTTTCAAACCACCTCCAATTGTTCACTGAAGAAAGCCATATACACCCAGAGAGAGGGATGCGAAATGTGGACCACAACATAACATTCTCATACTCTTGATTGATGTTTGCTTACATTGTGTTTCCTTTATCTAATATGTCTTTCTTGTAGACATGATTTTTCTTGCACAACAATGATAAGTTTGGAAATATGTATACATATATTTGATTTGCCAATATTTTAACATAATTAACATGTAGTGGATATCCTGCCATCTAGGGGAGGGGTGGGGAGTTGGGGGGAAAATTTGTAACAGAAAGCTATGTAAGGGTTATAGTTGAAGAATTACCCACACATATGTTATGCAAATAAAATAAAAAATTAAAAAAAGAATGCTGCTATTTAATATTGAGTTGAATCCAGATTCTTATATTCAAAGACTTCTCATAATGCTGCCCTACCTTCCCTATTTGCCTTATTTCCTACTAATCCCTAATGTTGATTCTATGTGCTTCAGCTAAATTGCCTTCCCCACTCTTAAATCTACCATGTTCATTCTCACCTTTACAGTTGTTTTCTTTTGGTTTAACCTGCCCTATTTTTCCGGTTTACTCAGTTCCTACATGTTTTTCAAAAACATCCAAAATTCTATCTAATTTGTGAAGTTTTCTCTAATTTCTAACAATGTCAATTTGTCCTGTTCTTATGTTTTATCCTTCAAACTAGATTTTTAAGTCCCTTGACTATATCATTTGCATGTCACTCTTTTCCCACAAACCTACTAGCCCCCCAATTAAAGTAATATGAGGCACATATTGGGCGCATAGTATGCCTTTATTGAATTGAACAGTTAATAATAAACTTCCTTTTACAATATTAGTTTTAGGATGCTATAGACACTCATTTAATAACAATGCTAAGGAAAACAAAAGAAGTCAAAATTAAGATATGGGGGAACATTACTTCTCTTTTTGTTCAAAGGCTATTAAAACAGCCTATTGCCTTCCCTATTAATAATTTTTTTTATAAAAATGTTTTCAGAGAATATAGATGTCATTTCTTTTTTTAAAAAAACTGACAAAATAAATGAGGGAAATGAATTCCCCTCTTGTGACATGATGGGAAACATAATCCCAACTGAGAAAATTAAAAATACTTAATAGTAAAAATTGGCTTTTAATTACACATTTTTCAAGCCATAAATTATAAAATGAAAGGAAATTATTTGTAACACAGAATTTACAAGTTGTCTACTTTTATTTAGTGGAAGTGATCTGGTTATGAAGGTGGATGCTCTTCTCTCCTCTATGCCTAAAAGTGAATCTCGACACGATATCATGTTCCCTAAAGAACAACACAGGTAAGACTGTAACCAAGAGATGTTTCCCTCTTATTGTTTAATGGTGTTTCAGTGTAGTCATTGATTACCACTGTATTGCTACTTTAATGCCTCTTCTGGCATAGAGTTAAATCTGGGTTCTTAAATTAAGATTTAGAGCTGGAAGGGAGGTTAGAGTTCATCTACTCCAAACTTCTCATTTTACAGGTAGAGAAATCTGAGGTCTAGAGAGGTTAGGTAACTTGAAAGGAATTAAGGAGAATATAAGGTGATGAAGTGTAGAAATAATGTGAAGACTATTTTTTTAAAAAATTAATTTACCAAAGTAAAGATTAGCTTAAGAATGCTGCTATTTAATATTGAGTTGAATCCAGATTCTTATATTCAAAAACTTCCCATAATGCTGCCCTACCTTACCTATTTGCCTTATTTCCTATTAATCCCTAATGTTGATTCTATGTGCTCCAGCTAAACTGATAACTATTACGTGGGAGAATCAGGATTTGAACCTTCTCCTCTAAATCCAACACTCTTTCCATTGCCCCCATGGTGTCCTTTGAAGACTATATTAACAAAATGCAAGCTATGGAATTTTCTAACCAAGTTAAAAAGATATTGATAAGCCTGACTACAGGCTGTTTTCTTGCTATTTGAAAATCAGACCAAATGGTTTTAGAGAGGTCCATTGGTAGAAGGTTGGCTACTATGTGTTATTTTTGGCCTTAAAAACTTGTGAAAATTCTTTTTATACTAAGAGTGGGGTTATGATCTTGTTGGTAGAAGGAGTGTTCATACTAACTAATGAAAACTCAGACTCTTTGAAATGTTCTCCATGGTAATTTACATGGTACCATAATAAAAAGTTCATCTTTAGGGAAATACTGCATACTATTATTTTATATCATTGGCATAAACTTCCCAGTTATTCAGATATCCAGGTAAATTGTGTGTATGTATATACACATATACAGACATATGTATGTTTGTGTATACACATATATGCATGTAAACATCTGTGTGCTTATACATCACATTACATGTGTATATAATATGCCAGGTATAAATAATCACATTGCATATAAATTATGATTAAGACAATTCAGAAAGCTCTTCTGGATCTTACAGTGATTCAGTTATTATTTTACTATAGAAAATATATTTCATAAAGAGTTTTGATTAACAATGCTTGAAAATAGGATTTGTAATATATGTCTCATAAAATATCTGATAATATTTTAGAGTCATAATCTAACTTATAACACTATATAATATAATCACTAATATTTAAATTATATTTTTACTCTGCTCTGCCTGGATTTATCTGTATCAGGGCCAAAATTCTACAAGAAAAATAAATCAGGTACCCTAGAAGTAAAAATGAACATTTTAACACTTAGTTTCTATCTTTTGTGTCCTTTTTACTAACCACAGTACCTTGAGCATAATAGTTTCTTTAAAAATGTTTGTTGAACTTAATTGAATTAAAAAGATTTAATCTCACTTAATTCACTGACACTATTTAAAACTAAAATAACTTCATCCTGACTATTCTTGAGAAATATGCAACAAGATTGTCTAACAAATATGGTGCCTCATGCCTAGAGAGTAAGTTGCTATTAATATTCTAAGAATAGCTCCTCTCTTGACTAGAGCCATTCATAAATGAAATTATTCTTGACCCATAAATGCATTTCTTTTTCTTATGTAGGATCACAAATTTTCCTAAACTAATTCAAATCCATGACAAAACTGAAACACTTAACTTAACCTTTGAAGGCTGAAAAAAAAGTATGATTTATGAATTTACTTATTGTTAACTTTGTTTTTAGCTGAGAGTCAATCTGAATTCCATTACTCTATATTCTTAACTTTTACTACTTCAGTCTCTCCTTGTTTATTTTTTTCTTATATGTCTTATATGATACCTTCTCTGTTTTAAAATAGGGCCCTGGGCTAGATAATATATTAGGGATCCTTCTTTTATGGCATGATTACATGATATATATAGGTTGTAATAATATGCTAATGATATTGTTAAAAAAAAAGCAAAAAAACCAACAAACATACTGGAATTTGTATGTGCAGATGAATATTGAAAGCAGTGAGTTTTGGGAGCAACATACTTATTGCAGTAATGCTACTATGGCCTAAAATATTGAAAAAAAATTTATGATTTGTAATTTTCTTCAGAGATTAGATATTATTTCAAATAGCTTAAGTTGTGGCAAATCTCGGTCCTTTACTAAAATCCCTGAAACTTTGAAATTGTCTTTGGTTTCTCCCTTTCCCTAACACCTAATAAATTGTTAAATCAAATCAGTTCTATCTTAAAATAACTCTCAGCTTCTATCCTCTCCTTTTCATTCCCATTTCTAATATCTTAGTTTAGGCCTTCATTGTTTCTCAGCCTTTAACCTGGCTTCCAGAGTCTAAGTTCTCTCTTTTTCAAGCCATAATGACTAGTTTGGTCTTCTGAAATTTAACTGCAATCACAGCTCCCTGTTAAATGTTTTTAATAATTCCCTGTTACCTTCAGAATAAAGTACAAATTGCTCAGTCTTTTATTCAAAGTTCTTTACACTAGGCCTGGTTTCTTTCACAGATACATGAATATGAATCTTCTTCACATGTTCTATGATACCAGAAAACTATTACTAAATATTCATTGAATACAATTTTACATTCTTATCTTAGTACCTTTCCTTATTCCATCTACTTTAATTTCATCTTTCTCTGCATCTCAGCTTGTCAAATTCTTACTCATTCCAAATGCTATTTTCTTCATTAAGTACAATTCACATTCAGATGTGATCTTTTCTCTTGAACTTCCACCCCATCTTGTACTATTCTATGACAAATAGTTTTGTCTTGTACTGCATTTTTCTAAGTGCTTGCCTTGATTTTCCTATTAGATTGTAAGATCCTTGACAGCAAGAATTGTGTCTTTCTCATTTGTTTATACCTGCATTTCCTTACACTTAATTTGATTTCAAACAATATTTTTTGAATTAGAAATAGCAGATTGTTAAGATCAAGTCTGATAAAGAAAGCTGGCAAGTAGGGTGAGGAAAAAATGAAGCATAACTACAATAATGTTGCTGATTTTCTTAGAGGGTAAACTGACTCTAAAAGCAGTTATAATAGAGGAGTTAAGGTTGTGATGGTTAACATTTGTCTTAATTCAGTTTTTTATTTTTTATCTCATTTATTCTTTATTATTTTTTTAGTGTTGTTAACATAAATCCTCAAGAAAGTGATATCTTCTATGATGTCATTGCTATTGTTGATCCATTAACGAGAGAAGCACAGAAGATGGCTCAATTATTGGTCGTAAGATATCACAAAAATTTATATTACATTATATTCTTTAAATTTGTAATTAGCATATTCAGATTTGTATTTTGCTTTGTTCTGTTATCAACTACATATAGACCTGTAAGTGTGTGTGTATGTGTATAATATATATATATGTATTTATATAACACGTGTCTGAAATATATAACTTAGAATTTTATTAGGCAATTCAAAGTTCTTAGCTCAGAAGAGATTACACACACAAAGAATCTTTACTACTGCTGTATGAAATTTAATGCCTTTTTTAAAAAACTGTCCAAAACAGAGGTTTACAGTTTTATATACAATCTTTTCTCATTCTTTGTGAATTGAAATATTTATACTTATTGACATTAAGTTCATAACAAAAAAGAAAATTTAAAAAGGAAAATTAAAATCACTTTTAAAACTTTGAAGACATTTGAATATCTTAAAGCAGAATAATATAATAGAAAGAACAATACATTTCAAGTCCAGATCTTCTGTTCATTGGTTATATAACTTCAGCAACTCACTTAATTTCTTAGAAACTCAATTTCCTAATAGGTTAAAAGGGCAGAAATTATTACAGGTTTATTAAAAGAAAAATGCTTTGTAAGTTAAAATATATAAAGGAAAATTATTATTACTATTTATAATGCAACATGATTTACACTACTATATAATATAAAGAAATAAAATAATTGATGTCTTTTTATTCATTAAATAAGTTTGGAAAGATGTTCTCATTAAAATTCTTTATTAAATAACTAAGCAAAGTAAACCTCACAGTTGATTTTTTTATTATGTATTCTTTTCTTTTAAGATTTATCAGTTCAGTTTTGGATTTCATACTAATATATGTAATTATAAAACTATTCAGACTAAAGATAGGAAACAACAATTAGAAAGTCTAAAAACTGGAATAAGTATAATGCTTTTGTGTGAGCCTTATTTTTAAACAATAATAGCTTTTTATTTTTCAAAAGTAGTTTTCAACATTCATCTTGCGTGTTCCAAAATTTTCTCCCACCCAGCCTATTGTCACCCTCCCCTAGATAGTAAGTAATCCAATATAGGCTAAACATATGCTAAACATATTTCCACATTTGTCATGCTGCACAAGAAAAAAATTAGATTAAGAGGGGAAAAAATGAGAAATAATAAACAAGTCAGCAAGTAAATAACAATTTTTAAAAAAAGGTAAAAATACTATATTGTCATCTACATTTAGTCCCCATAATCTTCTTTCTGGATACAGATGACTCCATCACAAGTCTATGGTAATTGGCTTGAATCATCTCATTGTTAAAAAGAGCCAAGTTCATCACAGTCGATCACTTAATCTTGTTCTTGCTGTGTATGGTGTTTTCTTGGTTCTACTCACTTCACTTAGCCTCAGTTATGTGAGTCTCTCTAGGCCTCTCTGAAATCATCCTGTTGATCGTTTCTTATAGAACAATAATATTCCATTACATTCATTCATATACCAAAACTTATTTAGCTATTCCACAACTGATGGGCATTCAGTTTCCAGTTTCTAGTCACTACAAAAAAGGCCGCTACAAACATTTTTGCACATGTGGGTTCTTTTCCCGTTTTTATGATCTCTTTGGGATAGAGATCCAGTAGAGATGGATCAAAGGTTATGCACAGTTTTATAGCTCTTTTGGCATAGTTCTAAATTGGTGAGCCCTGTTTTCAACATTAAATATGCACATTCCTTTTCCTTTAAAATACCATATCATTCAGAGGCATTAGGGTTCTACATGATTCTTTTATATTAAGGTGATAAATCCTTTTATATAAGGTAGTGTTTAGGTCTGAGAAATTCACATTTAGGCAAAGATCATAAAATATAAAACTTGTTTATACCAAATTACATTAATATAACATCTTTCTCTAAAAAGTGATTGATTTATTGTAAGAACAGGAAGCATCATTATTTTGCATGTTGAGAAATTAAGGCTGTTACCCACGGTCAGGCAAATTATAGGTGAAAAATTAGGACAAAAACATATATATTAAATGTAAATAAGTATATACTGCATCCTTCCCAATCATATGGTCTTTTGTTGTAAAATCTCTTTCTGTCCTTTCATTACCTTCATACCAGTTTTCATCCTTGTCTAACAATTCTGGTAAATTGTTTTATGTATTAATATTCCCTAGAATGGAAATTGCCAGATTACTCTTAAATTTTTTGAAAAAAGGGAGAAAAACTGAGAATCCACAATATCTTTGCCATAAACTGTATTGATTCTCAGTCTGTTGCTTATTTTATATCTTAAACAATTGTTTTATCTCATTGTTTCATAATGTGGCCACATTCAAACCATAGTTTTAGATATGTAATATTTTTTTAATAGGTTCTTGGCCAAGTTGTCAACATGAAGCTGAAATTGTTTTTGAATTGTAGGCCAAAACTTTCTGAGACACCATTGAAGAGGTGAGTAGTTAACATACTGTCTGAATTTAGCAAAAACTCATTAAATATGTGTTTTGACTTTAATCCTATTCTAGCTCTGACTTAATCCTATTTTTAATAAATTATAGGCAGAGATTTTTCATAAATTTATATTAGAAGGTGTTTTAAAACAGCAACTGCCTGTTATCCAATTCAAAAAACAGGTATTAAACACCTAATGTGTGTACAAAGCACTATGCTAGGCCTTAGAGACAAAGACAAAAATAAGTCAATTCTGATATCTAGGAATTTATACTCTATATAACTATTGTCTTCCTTGCAACTATTTCTTTTTTTAATTTTTATTTGTTTTTAATTTCTGGAATAAAACAAGCGTTTCTTTAACTCTTACTTTTTCACACACACAAAAAAAGATGATTGCACATGAAACTACAAATCTTTTTTTTAAAAAAACTTGCTATTCCTTTTAAATATATAATGAAATTACTATATTTATTTATTTCCTTTTCCTTTTTTTCTTTCTTGGCTTCATCTTTGCCTTGAAGATGGCTACAAATATGTGTATATAAGTGTGTGTATATATAGATGTATAATTATTCTATACATTCTTCTATTTTTATCAGTTCTTTCCATCATGCAGATAACATTTTCCCTTCGAATGTCCTTTATACTTAATTTGAATATTTGTAATGATCAAAATAACTTATTCGTTCAAAGTTGTTCTTAAAATAATATTGTTTTTATATAAAATGTTCTCTTTGTTCGTCTCATTTCTCTTCATTATTTCAAGCAAGTCTATCCATGTTTTTCTAACATCATTGAACTTATCATTTCTTATAGCACAGTAGTACTCCATCACAATTATATACTACAATTTGTTCAGTCACTTCCCAATTTACAAGCCTCTCCATAATTTCTAGTTCTTTGTTACTACAAAGAGAGCTGCTATAAATATATTAGAAAATACAGGTTCTTTTCCTTTTTCCCCTAATTATCCTTGAAAATAGATTTAATAATAATATTGTTAGATCAAAGGATATAGGAAGTTTAATAAAGACAGTTTAATAATATTTGGGGGCATAATTCTAGATTGCTTTCCAAAATGGTTGGATCAGTTCCAAGTTCAATCAACAATTAATAGCCTAATTTTTCCAAATCCCCTCCAGCATTTGTTGTTTTGCCTTTCAAATGTTTTAGCCAATCTGATAATTTTAAAACAATCTTAAGGTTGTTTTAATTTGCATTTTTCTAATTAATACTGATTTACAGCATTTTTTCATATGACTACATATTGTTTTGATTTCTTCAACAAAAAAAAAACTGCGTTGTTCATGTCATTTAACAATTTATCGAGTAGGGAATGACTTACATTGTTACATATTTGACAAATTTTTATATATATTTGAGATCAGACCTTTAAATAAGAAACTACCTATAAAATTTATTTTCCAATTTTCTGTTTTCCTTCTGATCTTGGCCACATTTGTTTCATTTGCATAACAACTTTTTAATTCACTGCAAAAAAAAATTACCCATTTTATATCTTACTCTGCTCTCTATCTCTTGTTTATTCATAAATTGTTCACCTGTCCATAAATCTGATAAGTAATATGTTCCATGTTCTTCACATTTTCTTGTAGTATTTCCCTATATATCTATGCCATGTATCAATTTTGACTGTATCTTAGTAAATGACATAAAACAATGGTCTGTTCCCACTTTCTGCCATACTGCTTTTTCTAGCAATCTTAAGTCTTTAAGTTTTCACATGTAAATTATTTTTATTTGCTGCTGTCAAATGTGTGTCTATTCTGTCCCACTGAATGAACTGCCTTTCTATTTCTTAGCCAGTACAAGATAGTTTTATTAATTACCGTCTCATAAAATAGTTAAGATCAGGTGCTGCTAAATCTCCTTCCTTTACATTTTTTATTTTCTTAATTTTTATTTATTAATTGTATATTAATTTTTATTAGTTGTTAATTTAACTGGGCTGGCATTGAATACATAAATTAGTTTATGTAAAATTATGATTCCTATTATATATGCTTAACCATGAACAATTAACATTTCTCTATTCAAATCTTATTTGTAAGACAGTTTAATTTTGTTAATTTTGTTAATTTCGTTCCTGGTTTTGTTTTGGCACTTGTACCCCTGGATATTTTATTCTGTCTAGAATTATTTTAATGGAGTATTTTTTACTATTTTTTCTTGCAGGATTTTGTTTATGAGATACAGAAATAGTATTGATTTATATGGATTTACTTAAAATCCTACAATTTTGTTAAAATTAGTCATTGTTTCAACTAACTTTTTAGTTGTTTTTGAGATTTTCTAATTATGTCATCATATTGTCTGCAAAAAGTTAGTTTTGTCACATCATTCCCTATTCTGGTTACTTTTATTTTTTTCCTTCTGTTACTGCTGTTGCTAGGATTTCCAGTGCAATATTGAATCCTATTGATGACAGTGGACCTCCTTGTTTCACACCTAATATTATTGGAAAGATTTCTAGTTTATTCCCATTACAAATAAAAATGCATGCTGAATGAATGAAAAGCATTAAATAAATGCTTTGTATCAATTTAAGAAAAATCCATGTATATTTTTACTTTCCAGTTTTTTTAATAGAAATGAGTATTATACTTTCTCAAAAGCTTTTTCTATAACCGTTGATATGATCATATGTTTTTTTTTAAATTTATTATTTACATAACCAATTATATTAATAGTTTCCCTTATGTAAACTCTCCCTGCTTTCTTACCATAAGTCCCACTTGGTCATTAATAGTTCTTAATAGTTTTGCTACTTACAGGTAAAACAAGAATAAGACTTCTAAAGGCAATTTGTCTATCTCAGTTTATCAGGATCTTTCAACTTGATGTTCATTTTTATTACACTTTTGTAATAAGTACTTTTTCAAAAGTCATAAAAATAAAAACATATGAAATATACCTTTTTCCCCCATTTTTCTTTCTTCTGCTAGTGGTGTCAAGATTAAGTAAATGGCCCCAAAGCAGATAGCATGAGGAAATTAGACAGTCAGTAAATAGAATTCATTAATTAATTACCTTATTAGATCCTAACTTAATTCAATATGAATTAATGAATCCTGTGATTAGGATTACTCTCATCAATAAATAATAAATTATACTTGATAATACTCTTAGCATTATTATGGTATGTTTTATATATTATGCTTTTCTTTCCAATGAGAGATGTTAACTCTATACAGGATTTTTTTTTAAGAAAGTAATTTCTAATATGGCAGTCAAATTTTTTATTTAAAAAGTTACAATTGAAAGTTATATGAATCTGGGGAAAAATGCTTATCTTTATATTTTTATCAACAGTTTTTACCGGTTTGTTTTGGAACCAGAACTTACTCCAGGGCCCAATAACATTCTTTCTTTGGGGCCTATGGCAAAGTTCCAAGAAATGCCTGAATCACCTCTTCTGACTCTCAACATGATTACTCCTGAAGGCTGGTTGGTTGAAGCAGTACACAGTTCCTGTGACCTTGATAATATTTACTTAAAGGATGTAAGTTGAAATTTTCAGTTATTTTTAGGGCCACAGAATTGGAGGGGCAAGATGGAATATCTCACTAATATTCAAAGAATATTAGTGAAATATCATGTACTTCATTTTTCGATTTAAATTGCTATCTCCAAAGTTACCAATGATCTCTCTAGCTGTGTGACCCTGGGCAAGTCACTTAACCCCAATTGACTCTGCAAAGAAGAAGAAGAAGAAGAAGAAGAAGAAGAAGAAGAAGAAGAAAACCAATGACCTCTTAATTGCCAAAGTTGATGTTCTCTTTTCAGTTCTCATTCTTTTTAAATTGTTTGCTACATTTGACAGAGTTGACCACCTTCTCTCCTGGTGGTTTCTCTTAAGTTTTTGTGACACTGTTCTTTCCTGGTTTGCTTCCTACCTATTTGATGACTCCATTCCATCTCCTTTACTGACTCATTACCCATATTATGACTTCTAACCTTCAGTGTTCCTTAAGATTCTTCTCTATATATAGTCACTTTCTTGGTTTAACTGTCATCTCTTTTCAGAGTTACATGCCTGTCTCTCCACAGATTAGTTACAAATCACTAGTTGCCTACTGAATGTTTCAAATTGGACATCTCAGAGACATCTTATACTCAGCATACCAGTTTAAAATTATACTATCTTTTCTTCTGAATTCTCCCCTTTTTTGGACTTCCCTATTAGGACAACTAAGTGATGCTGTGGGTAGAACACCAAGTCTAAAGTCACAAAGATTTTAATTCAAATCTAACCTCAGGATTTACTAGCTGTGGAACCTAAGTCATTTATATTTCTCTCAGTTTCTTCATCTGAAAAGTGGTGATAATAATAGCATCCACCTTCTTCGGTCATTGTGAGGATCAAATGGGATAATTGCAAAGCACTTAGCTTAACGCCTTACATAGTAAGTGCTACATAAATGTTAACTGTTATTAAAGGCACCACCTATCTTCTGTTATCTCCGGTTTGTAGTCTCATTATCTTCTACTTTTCACATTTCCTCATCTTATATAACTAGTCAGTTGTCTAGTCTTGCATTTCTACCTTCACAATATCTCTTATTTATGATCCTAATCTCCACTCACGTAACTACCACCTTTGTTAGGACCTCATCATCTCTTGGCCCTCATCACTAAAAGAACTTCCTCATTAGACTAGTTTCTAGTCTTATACTACTGTAGTCCATTCAGAGTAATTTTCCTTGTGTACAGATCTAAACATATACCACCCTAATCAACCTAATCAAAAGCTTCCTTTGGCTTCTAGAACAAAATAGGATCTCATAAACTGGCCCCAATCTGACTTTCCAACCTCAGTGTGCAGTCTTCTTAAATTAACCTCCTCTATATTCTTAATACACATTCCATTTCCCATCTCTAGGACTTTATACTGAATTAACCCATACCTGGAATGCCATTTCTCCTTGCCTCTATTTCCTACAGTCTCACTCTTCATTTAAGATGTTGCTCAAAATTGGAACTATGCCCAAAAGGCTATAAAACTATGTATACCGTTGACCCAGCAATACCACTACTAAATTTGTATCCAAAGGAAAAGGACCTATGTGTACAAAAATATTTACGGCAGCTCTTTTCTGGGAGGCAAAGAATTGGAAATGGATGGGATATCTATCCATCAATTGGGAAGTAGCTGAACAAATTATGGTATGTAATTTTGATGGGATACTATAATGCTCTAAGAAATGATGAGTGGGATACTCTCAGAAAAATTTGGAAAGACTTCCATGAGCTGATGCAAAGTGAAGCTTACTGAAGTAAGTTAAAGAATTAAGTTACAAAGTAACAGAAATATTATGAGATGATCAGCTGTGAATGACTTAGCTATTCTCAGCAACATGATGATCCAAGACAATTTTGAAGGACTTAAGATGAAAAAATGTTATCCATCCCAGAGATAGAATCAGTGGTATGCCTCCCCAACATAATAGTATTTTCTTTCTTTCCAACTACATGTAAAGATAGTTTTCAACATTCATTTTTGTAAGATTTTGAATCACAAATTTTTCTCCCTCCTTTCCTTCCCTCCCTTCTTCCCAACACAACAGCCAATCCAATAAAGGCTGTATATCTATACAATCATGCTAAAAAATTTTTTCCATATTACTCTTGTTGTGAAAGAAGAATCAGAACAAAAGGGAAAAAACCACCAGATAGAAAAATCAAAAAAGAAATTTTTTTATTAAAGCTTTTTATTTGTATAACATATGTATGGGTAGTTCCCCAGCATTGATCTTTACAAAGCTTTCCATTACAAATTTTACCCCCAGTCCCCTCCCTTCCCCTAGATGGCAGGAAGTCCACTACATGTTAATTATGTTGAAATACTTGACAAGTTGTGCAAGAAAAATTCTATCTACAAGAAAAAAAAAGAAAATCAGAGAAAGGCAACACAATGCAAGCAAACCTCAATAGAGAGCATGAAAATGTTATGTTGTGGTCCATATTTCATATCCCTCTCTCTGGGTGTATATGGTCTTCTTCAATGAACAATTGGAACTGGTTTGAGACAATTCTTTGTTGCAGAGAGTCATGTCCATCAGAATTAATCATCATATAGTATTGCTGTTGCCATGTATAATGATCTCCTGGTTCTGTTCACTTCACTCAGCATCAGTTCATGCAAGTCTCTCCAGGCCTCTATAAATCGTCCTGATGTTCGTTTCTTACAGAGCAATAATATTCCATAACATTCATATACCATAGTTTATTCAGCCACTCTCCAATTGATGGGCATCCCTTCAGTTTCCAGTTTCTAGCCACTACAAAAAGGGCTGCCACAAACATTCTTGCACATGTGGGTCCCTTTCCCTCCTCTAAGATCTCTTTGGGATATAGGCCCAGTAGAAACACTGCTGGGTCAAAGGGTATGCACAGTTTGACAACTTTTTGAGCATAGCTCCAAATTGCTCTCCAGAATGGTTGGATCCGTTCACAGTTCCACTAACAATGTATTAGTGTCCCAGCCCTCCCACATCCCCTCCAACATTCATCGTTATCTTTTCCTGTCATTTTAGCCAATCTGACAGGTGTGTAGTGGTATCTCAGAGTTGTCTTAATTTGCATTTCTCTGATCAATAGTGATTTGGAGCAACTTTTCATATGACTAGAGATGGTTTTAATTTCATCATCTGAAAATTGTCTGTTCATATCCCTTGACCACTTATCTATTGAAGAGTGGCTTGAATTCTTACATATATGAGACAATTCTGTATATATTTTAGAAATGAGGCCTTTATCAGAACCATTAAATGTAAAGATGATTTACCAATTTGATGCTTCCCTCCTAATCTTGTCTGCATTTGTTTTGTTTGTACAGAAACTTTTTAACTTAATATAGTCAAAATTATCCATCTGGTGTTGAATTAGGAGTTCCAAGTCTTCTTTGGACATAAATTTGTTCCATCTCCACAGGTCTGAGAGATAAACTGTATTACGTTCCTCTAACTTGCTTACAAAGTCCCTCTTTATATCTAGATCATGAACCCATTTAGATCTTATCTTGGTATGTGGTGTTAGGTATGGGTCAAGCCCTAATTTCTTCCACACTAGTTTCCAATTTTCCCAGCAGTTTTTGCCAAATAGAGAGTATTTATCACAAAAGCTGTGGTCTTTGGGTTTATCGAACACTAGATTGTTAAGGTTAATGCCTAGGTTGTCCTGATAACCTATCCTGTGCCACTGATCGACTGCTCTATTTCTTAGCCAGTACCAAACGGTTTTGATGACCGCTGCTTTATAATATAGTTTTAGATCTGGTACAGCAAGGCCACCTTCATCTGTCTTTTTTATCATTAATCCCCTTGAAATCCTTGACCTTTTATTCTTCCAAATGAACTTTGCTACTATTTTTTCTAGATCTGTAAAATAATTTCTTGGGAGTTTGATTGGTATGGCACTACATAAGTAGATTAGTTTGGGTAATATTGTCATTTTTATTATGTTCGCTCTGCCTACCCATGAGCACTTAATATTTTTCCAATTGATTAGGTCTGATTTTATTTGTGTGGAAAGTGTTTTGTAATTTAGTTCGTATAGTTTCTGACTTTTCCTTGGCAGATAGATTCCCAAATATTTTATCCTATCGTCCGTTATTTGGAATGGAATTTCTTTTTGTATCTCGTGCTGCTGAATTTTGTTGGTAACATATAAAAATGCTGATGATTTATGTGGATTAATTTTGAATCCTGCCACTTTGCTAAAGTAGTGAATTGTTTCTAGTAGTTTTTTTAGTTGAGTCTCTAGGGTTCTCTAAGTATACCATCATGTCATCTGCAAAGAGTGATAATTTGGTTTCTTCATTACCTACTCTGATTCCTTTTATCTCTTTTTCTTCTCTTATTGCTAAAGCTAACATTTCTAATACAATATTAAATAGTAATGGTGACAGTGGGCAGCCTTGTTTCACTCCTGATCTTATTGGGAAAGGTTTTAGTTTGTCTCCATTACATATGATGCTTGCTGATGGTTTTAAATAGATGCTACTGATCATTTTAGGAAAAAGCCCATTTATTCCTATACTCTCTAGTATTTTTAATAGGGAGGGGTGTTGGATTTTATCAAATGCTTTTTCTGCATCTATTAAGATAATCATATGGTTTTTGATAGTTTGGTTATTAATATAATTAATTATGCTGATAGTTTTCCTAATATTGAACCAGCCCTGCATCCCTGGTATAAATCCTACTTGGCCACAGTGTACTATCCTGGGGATGACTTTCTGTAATCTCATTGGTAATATCTTCTTTAAAATTTTTTCATCAATATTCATTAGGGAAATTGGTCTATAGTTTTCTTTCTCTGTTTTCACCCTACCTGGTTTAGCTATCAGCACCATATTGGTCTCATAGAAGGAATTTGGCAGTATACCTTCTGTCCCTATTTTTTCAAATAGTTTATATAGTATTGGTATTAATTGTTCTTTGGATGTTTGGTAGAATTCACATGTAAATCCATCTGGCCCTGGAGATTTTTTTCTTTGGGAGTTGGTTAATAACTTGTTCTATTTCTTAATTATTGATCCTCGGTATTTGAATTGTTTCTTTCTAGCTGCTAGCAGAATCTTTTCCTTGGTGCGATAGTCCTGAAATTTAGCCACAATATTCCTTGGGGTTTTAATTTTGGGGTCTCTTTCAGGAGGTGATCGGTGAATTCTTTCAATGGTGATTTTGCCTTCTGATTCTACAACCTCAGGGCAGTTTTCTTTCAGGATTTCCTGGAAATAGTGTTTAGATTCTTTTTTTCATCATGGCTTTCAGGAAGTCCAATAATCCTTAGATTGTCTCTCCTAGATCTATTTTCCAAGTCAGTTGTTTTTCCTAGGAGATATTTCATATTTTCTTCTAATTTTTCATTTTTTTGTTTTTGTTTGACTGATTCTTGAAGTCTTATTGAGTAATTCACTTGCATTTGTTCAATTCTTATTTTTAAAGTGTTGTTTTCTTCAGTTACCTTTTTAAGCTCCTTTTGTAACTGGCCAATTGAATTTTTTTGTTCATTGCACTCTTTTTCCACTTCACTAATTTTATTTTTCAATAAATTGGTATCTTTTTCATATCTCTTTTGCAGGGCATCATATCCTTCTTGCACTGATTTCAGTTTATTTTCCCATTTATCCTCCAGCTCTCTTTTGAGGTTCTTTATGCAATCTTCCAGAAAGGCCTTTTGAAAAAGGGACCAGTGATGGTCCTTAATACCTTCCTCTGGAATTTTGTCTAAAGGAACTTCAGGATCTGGGGTCATCCCTTCTTTCTCTCAATAAAAGCTGTCTATGGTGAGAGCTCTCTTTTGCTTCTTTATTTTTTTTTTAGAGAGTGTAGATGTCTTTTTAAGGCTTGGAAAAAAACAGTGGCTGAAGTTCTTTGCCCTGGGGCAATTCGGTGAATTAACTTAAGGTGCTGGACCAGGGTCTCGGACTAAGCAAGTCTGCCAGAACACCTGTCCCCAATCAGGGCAGAGTATCCCGAGTGCCTCAGATAAACTCCAGGTGTTTGGAATTTGGAGTTTGGAGTTTCTGCCACAGTGAGCTGAGTCCCACCCTCACTTCTGGCCTACACCTCTGTTTATTCCTCTGTCCAAGTTAGACAAACCTGATATGAAGTTCTTCAGTGATATCAGCAAGCAGTGTCCAAATATTTCTGGATTCGTTGACTTGAAGATCAGTTCAGAGGCTTATTTTATTGTTGATTTGAGAGAAGATCGGAGGAGGATGCAGAGAGTCACATTTTCACTCTGCCATGTTGGCTCCACCCAAAAAAGAAATTAAGAAAAGTGAAAATTGTATACTTTGATCTCCATAGTTTGTTCTCTGGATTTGCATAGCATTTTCCATCTCAAGTTCCTTGAAATTGTTTTGTTTGATGCTAATCTATATTAAGTAAAAAAAAGTATTTTTTTTAGTTTAAAAAAATGTTGCTCAGACGTCATCTTCTGCATGAAGCTCTGCCTGATTCCCCAACCTAAGCTACCTTTTAACTACTATATATGTACACACATAAATGTATATGTATATGTACAGGTGTATATGTACTTATTAATACTATATATAATATATGCATAATGTTATATAATGTAATATATATTTGTTGATATGTATTCATATTCGTATGAATGAAATAAGCCTCTTTCAAAGATAGCTCTGTTCCATACATCCAGGGCTCATCCTCCACAAAGCTCTTTTTTTTCAATTGTTTCCCAGTGCTAATAGACTTGTTTCTGTAACTCACCAGAAACATGAATGATCTCCAGTCAACTAAAAGCAAGATGATTCTATTAATTCTATGAAAGAAAAGTTTACATTGTGTAAAGGGATAACAGTATAAGAATTTTTCTTCATGCTTTATTTAAAATAGTTAGCACCATCTTTCCCCTTTTGTCTGCTCCTTCTATGATTTAATCAAGTGGGCAAGAGGGGAAGGAGGAGATCAGTTAAACTGATCAGAGGTAGTCTGACAAATTCAAATTGACATCATATTCAAAATAAATGCAAGATAAATTTTTGTAGGAAAGAACAATAGCAGTTGGAGGGATCAAGAAATGTTTGAGTAGAATTCAAAGATTTGGGTGCTGTCATATTAATCACATAATGCTACTATTACAGCAATCACCTATTAAAAAGCATTTCCATAATAAGTCATTTAACATTCCTCCTTACAAGCTGATACTACTATTAAAACTACTATGCATTTATAAAAGAAGAAAAATGACTACTTTCTTCATCTTCTGCACAAATATTATAAGGCAAAAAGCCCATGCAAACAACTCTTGGATCATCTCCAATCTTTGGTTATGATATTGAAGGGACTATGAAGTCATTTAGTCCAGACTCAAATTTTTACAAATGAGGAATCTGAGGCATAGAGAGTTAATTGAACTACCCATGGTCATAAAGGTAACAAGTGTCAGAGATAAATTATGAAGACAGTTTATCTGACTCTAAATTTAATTTTTCCATTGTATCAAAAAAAGATAAAAGTAAAAAAAAACAAACTTAACTTATCCCATAGCATAATAATTAGATTCACACACACACACACATACACAATTACATATGCATAGTTAGAGGTTTTTATCTTAGCTATAATTGTGTGGAAAAAAAAGCATGGCCAATGACCATCATTCAACCATTGATTAAGTGAGAATTAAGAGAACATGGAAAGGGATTTCCCTCTTTTGAACCTGAATGAAAATATAGTACTCTCCAAGACATAAATAACTGATATGAATTGAATTTATGTAACTTAATATCTAAGGGAATGTTGGCTCTGTAATAATAACTAACCAGTGGCATTACAAAAACATAAGTGTGGAAGAAGTTTTACCTTTAATTTTTAATTATTTCTAAACTTGGTCCACAGCATATAGTCAAACGTTTAAATAATTCTGGCACTACAGAGGGTCTTAAAGATAGCAGAGCATGTAGTTAATCTCAGTGAACATGTAATATTGGAAATGTCATTTATCTCTAACCTTTTAAAATACATTCTTATTTAGATTCTTGCCTTAAGAGATATTTTCCTTTGTGTTCTGACACTACCATACCACTAGCTCATTGGAGATGTGAGGTCATGCCAGTAGAGAAATTGGAGCTGGAAAAGTAGATCTCAGAATCATCTGTATAGAGATGATAATTGAATCTGTGGCTAATGAAATATAAGGAAAAGAAAATAGGACCCAAGACAGAGCCATGGGGATACAGATGATTAGCTGACATAACCTGGTCATCCCTCTTGAACTTGAATGAAAATGTGCTATTAGATGAGTACAAAGAGAACCAGGAGAAACTAGTCCTCAAAAACTAAAGAAAAGAGAATATCAAAGAAAAGAGAATGATCATCCAGTGATAGAAGCTGTAGATAGGTCATAAAGGATGATGATGATGAAGAAAATGCTGTGAGATTTGAAATCATTAGAAAAAAAAGAGATCATTAGAAAATCTGGATCAGAATGAATTCCATTATTGTTCAAGAGTATTCCTATCCCAAATCTTCATATTCAGTTTGCCCCATGAATGCTACATATGCAATATATCTTTCTGTTCCACAACTTCTTTGCCTTACCATTTGGTGCAGAAGCCAAAATAGTTTTGAACCCTGAAAGGAAATAATGTAATGTTATCATAGAATGGAAAAGTGATGTTTGTTCTTTAAGACTATACTAAAAATTTATACAGTTCCATAATGTATCAAAATATTTCAAACAAAAGAATTATAAAGATTGTAAATTCTCTTTCTTTTTATTATATTATGATAAAACTATTTCTAGCCTATGGAAATTCATGTTGTGAAAAATGAAAATGCCTCACTTAAATTGTGAATATTATCTTCATAGATTGAGGGAACTGTCAGAGCAGAATATGAACTGGAATATTTACTGCTTGAAGGACAGTGCTTTGATGAAATTACTGGACAACCTCCTCAGGGACTTCAGTTTACCCTAGGCATGAAAAAGAATCCTGTTATAGTTGATACCATTGTAATGGCCAACCTTGTGAGTATTGGGTAGGAGTAATTATTTTTCCTTATCAACTATTTCAACATTTATTAAGCACTCCTGTGTATATAATAGACAAGTAATATGGTGCAATCAGGGAGATCTACATTTAAACTCTTCTTGCATGAATTAGCTGTGTGAAGTTGGACAACTCACTTAATTCCATGCACCAAGCGATTGGTTGCCTATTTGAATAAGTGAAAAGAGCCTCTACAACTAAAACTGCCCAAGCAGATGAAATAGTCACTCTTTAACCAAAAAATATAAAATAAAATAAAATAAATGTTCAGAACAGTTTGCTATATCCTGAGAGATACAAGCATAATTAATATATAGCTGTTAATCTTTATTGAGCTCCTAGACTAGCCCCTGCTAGTCTAGGAATGTAGTATATATTTGTAGAATATAGTATATTTAGAATGATAAATAACTCTAAAGGATTCATAAGTTTTTCTGTGGATGCTTCCTTCACAAGCTCATCCTTTGAACTTGATGTGTTCAAAAAAGTCATTACCTAGAAACTAAACAATTGAATGGCACTCTAGGACTTCAAACCTTTGAACTTGGTACATATGATCTACTCACATTTGTACATCATTCATGTTTGGGCTACAATGAAGCATTGGAGTACAGTGCTTAAGTAGTACCATACCATAATATGATAATACCATAGGAGAGCTTATAAGGGTTATTTAATGAGTAAGAAAAGGGAAAAATTAATTTAACTGGTGAAATTAGGAGTGATATGACCATTGAAATAGGCCATGAGGAGACAGTTAAGATTTGAGAGAGCAAAGATAGAGGGATGAGCATTCTTCATTAATTAGATCAACATTCTTACTAGAATGTCTTAAAACTATGACATAGTACAGTAGAACATTGAGGTACTAAGATAAAAATATATATATAAGAATGGCTATATTTTGTATTCCATAAAAGAATAATTAAGAAATTTAATTAGAAACATAAGTAATGACTGACTCTTAATCTTATTAGAGTTTATTTTAATATAATTAAATAATCTTTATTTTATCACTACAAATCAGTTTTCAAAGAAAACTGAATTAGAGTGTCAGAATTTTTTAAATATACATTTAATTTTGGATAATTCTAGTGCAATCATATTTAGAAGTAAAGGTATAAACTAGACTAGATTGAAAGACCCTTCCAACACAATTTTCTAAAAAATCACTTTTATTAAGTCCCTACAGTAGAAATAACTACTTAATATCTGTCTGTTAAAATATTTAAGTCTAGTCACATGTCTTCAAATCAGCAATCCTCTTTTCTTCTTTTAAGGGATATTTTCAGTTAAAAGCAAACCCTGGTGCTTGGATTCTGAAATTACGCCAAGGGAAATCTGAAGATATTTACCAGATAAGCAGGTGAGCGATCATATTTTAGAATAATGTGATCTATCTTATTTACTAGCTTTTACAAGAAAAATGTTAAAATTACATAATAGCATAAGGAAATGGTCCTTAGCTTTAATGGATTTAGCAAAACTATTCTCCTCCCCCAGACCCACCTCATTTTCCTAATCTTATCCTAGTTTGAAACCTAGAAATCATCTTTAACTTCCCTCTTCCTCTTCTTTTTTCCTCTCCCTCTCCCTCCTATCCCCAGTTTAACAACTGATAATTCACTCATTTGCCAAGACTTGTTAGTTCTGTTTCCATAGCATCTCACACAACCAAATACTCTCAACTCTCTAAACTTCTATCCTCATCTAGGTCCTTCTCACCTCCCACCTGGAGTTATACCATAATCTCTTAAATGATATCCCAACATCCAGATTCTTCTCCATCCAGTCCAATCCATTCTCCCCAGAGCTAGCAAAGTGATTTTCCTAAAGACTGATCTTGTCACTCCCCTCATCAAGAAGCTCCAGTAAAATCCTATCCAGTTGTTATGAAGATCAAATGAAACAATTGATGTGAAAGTATTTTGTAAATTATAAAGTGCACTTCAAATTAAGGATCTAAGCTATTGTAATTATAATTTGAAAGGAAAAAAATAAATTCTAGATTTGCCCAATTTTATTTAAGGATACATTCTTCATTCTTCTTATCTTTGATCACCAAGTTTTAGCCAAGGAACATGGGGAAACAAAGAGATTTCACATACTAGAAGAAGCCATTTATTGTTAATTTTCCCCCAACATTTATTTTGTACTACTTTGTAGTAGCTTTGTAGATTATTAAGGTTGGCAATTTTTCTAATGAATTTAAATGTTGTTGAATGTCAAGTCAATAATCCAGGAGCAAAATATTAAATTTGTTAGAGAATAAAGATAGAGATAAAATTAAATATAATACTAGGGGATTGAGATTAATGAAGTAGAGAATTGCCAACCATTCCTGATGAAAAGTCCAAAACTGCAGAGAAATTTTGAAGCTGAAACACAGAAGAGCAACATTAAAAGGAAAACATTAATGAATGGTGATAAAGGACTAATAAGGATAACTTCCATTCAAAAATGGGGGAATGATAAATGTATCTCCTTTAAACCCTACCATTATCAGGGTACGCAGAAATATAATTAGAATAGGCTTTAGAGTGGTCCCATTATATCTTGATGATCTTAAGATAACAATGGAAAAATAAAGGAAGAGGAATACACTTGGGGAGAGGAAGTAAAAGAAAGGAAGGTTAGGAAAATTTATCACACAATCAGGATATTCAAGTAGATATCTATACATACAAGGAGAGGGGGTAGAAGGGAGTGACTGGCACTTGAACCTCACTCTTACCTGAACTATTCAAAAGAATAGGGGGCAGCTGGGTGGTGCAGTGGATAGAACCCTAGCCCTGAAGTCAGGAGGACTTGAGTTCAAAGTTTTCAAACACTTAACACTTTCTAGCTGTGTGACTCTGGGCAAGTCACTTACCTCCAATTGCCTCAGCAAAAAAAAAAAGAATAAAGAATATTTGGACACATATAAATGGGTGGACACAAATATATTTATTTCACTCAGCAGGGAAATAGAAAAGGAGACTGTGAATGAAAGGGATATTAGATAAAGAAACATAAAACAAAGAATGCATAGCTCTCTTTGAGATGGCAAAGAATGGGAATCTGAGGGGATACTCATAAATTGAGGACTGGATGAACAAGTTCTACTACATAAATATGATGGAATATTGCTGTGCTGATCTCTTATCAATATCATGATTAACCATGTATCCAGAGGACTAATGATGCTAGCCACCTGCTAATAAAGGTGAAGGACAGAATACCAAAGAGGCAAATAATTTCTTGGACATGGCCAAAGGGGAAATTTTTTTTTGATTCACAGTCCATGTTTGTTAGGTTTTTGTTATTCTTGTGTATAATCAACTCATGGCATAGCAAGTGGCCTGGAATCAGGAAGATCTGAGTTCACATATGACCTTCCACACTTACAAATCTGTGATACGAGGCAAGTTCCTTAATCTCTGTTTCCTCATCTGTAAAATAGGGATAATAATAGCACCTATTCCCCAGAATGCTAGGGAGGATCAAATAAGATAATATAAAGTGCTTAGCACAATGCCTTGCACATGGTAAGTATGATATAAATGTTAGCTATTATAACTATTGATGTTATTGTTCTTTTTTAAATTAATGGGACATTTATGAAAAATGTAGTACACTTTTGTCTTGATCAATTTATTGCAATAGAACTGTGTATGTAGTATAGTGTAGTATATGTGGGTGAAGGGGAAAAAACTATTCACATGGAAGCAATGTTAACACATTCCAAAACATATTTCAGATTATGAACATATTTTAAATGTTTCTTCTTTCCTTGATTTCTCTATTGTTACACATACCAAACTGCTGTCAACCAACATCTAAAACCCATCTTTTAATTACCATGAGAAAGCTCAATTCAACAAACTTTTTTAAGTTTCTACAACATTACTGTGTTGAAGACTAAATAGATTAGATACCATACTAACTCTCAAGAAACTTATATTCTAAAAGGAAAAAGTATATAGAGTAAAAGAGCAGGAGGGGATTCAAAAGAAGTGTGCTCTTTCTGTCTATGAAGAAACTGCTGAAATTCAGATGAAACTAGATTACAAGAAACTATTTAGTCTCTGGAGTTTCCAGTTCTTATAGCATAACTGTGATTAATTTTTTTAAGTGGCAAAAAGACAAAAGCCTCAAGTACATAATATCTTCCTCTAATTGATGTTTAATAAATATTTGTTGCCTTGAATTGAATGTATCCCAGTAGGCTGGGTAACTTGTTGATTTGGGGCAGCAAGGTAGGACAGTGTCCTAAAGCAATAGATCTGGAATCAGAAAGACTTGGGTTCAAATCCAGCCCCATACATTTACTAGCTGTGTGACCGTGGGCAAGTCACTCACCCTGTCTGCCTCAGTTTACTCATCTATAAAACAGGGATAATAGCACCAACTTCCCAGTGTTTTGTGAGAATAAAATGAGATGTTTGTAAAACTATTAAAACACTACCATATAAATGCTAACTTTTATTATTGTTGTTGTTCTTTTGTCCCAGGCATTTTTCCTCATTAAATAAATGATAATAAAACTAACATTTCCCTTAGATAAGACTTGTGATTAAAAGGTAACTACTTATAAACTGGATATGATGGAAACTAGTTAAAATGTTCTCTGGACATGGCTAAAGGGGAAAGATTTAGCTTTATTATAACAGGCCCCTATAGCATTCAATAATTTTTTAAGTATCTTTGAAATAAAGGACTTAGAAATATGTTCATTTGCATAGGAAGCAGACAACCCCCAATTCTTTTTGCTTTTTCATCAATATTCTGTTGTAAAACTAGGCAAAGTGATAGAGTTTTCCATAACTATCCCTGCTTTTTATTTACAGTCCTTTTGTGATATTAGTTAAGATATGCAGTAAACCACACTAATCTAGTAATTCCTAGAGAATTTTATATGAAAGCTACTTTTTAAATTGTCTTACTCAGAATATAAGTGGTTATGAAACTGAGCTTAACAGTTATAAGATAATGCATGTCTACTATAATGAGCAGATGAAGAATATATAAGAATAATTTATAGTTGTTATATTAACATGATAGTTTCTATATAATTTTATTTTGGCATATAAATAGATGGTTTTAAATTCCTTAACAGATATAACTTGTTCCCTAAAGTAGATAGTCTACTTACTATTACTCATTTCCTTAGTGATCTTATTTAGACCAGTCTCTATTCAAATTATAAGAAATTTCCAACTAGGCATGTCCAAATTATTAAAGTATTGTGGCACTTATATGTAGAACTGAGGAACAGACCTATGGTTGCATTAATAGAACAATTTCCCTCTACTAATATAGATCATTTATGACCTCAAAGTTGTCTAAGAAAAAGAAATAGAGTGACTTACCCACAGTCACACAGCCCATAGATGTCAGAAGTAGAAACTGAGGTCAGCTTGGGTCAGTCTTTGAGGTCATTTGTTTTATCCGTTATACCACTCCACCTCTCCATATGAGAATAAATTTAATGAGATCCTAAATTTTCATATTCTCTAATCATACAAAAAATTCTAGGTATGAGTTTCTGGGGGTTTGTATGAAGTAGACTAGAAAATATGGAATGAATAACTTCAGCATAATTTATATTTAGCTTATATATTTGTGTATTTCTATAATTTTAGGCATGAAGGAACAGACTCTTCACCAGATGTAGATGATGTCATTGTCATATTAAGCAACTTCAAAAGCAAGATTCTGAAAGTCCAAGTATGTAAAAACAAAGCCTTCTTTACATGCATCAAATTTACTAAAGGATCTGAAATCTATTTTTTCCAGTCAGTATATCAAATATCACTATTTGTCAGCATGCATTGTTAATCATTTAAATATTTTAAAATTGTCTTTAGACTTTTCACTTGGTTCTGTAAGATTCTATTTACATTTAATTTATGGGTAATAATTCATTCAGTTGGAATATGTATAACAGCAAAAATGTATCCAGTATCAAACTCAGTAAATCCTATAAGGTATACCAATGAAGAAAAATATTTTTTCTGCTTTCTAATAGCTTTTAAGTAATATATATACAAGTATAAAACGTAGAACAAGAAAATTAATAGAATGGGGTAGAAATAGAGAAGTATATCTTGAAGGAATTGAGTTTTGAGTCAAATATTGAACTACTTGGCATAAATTGGAATTCTTCAGAAGACAGATGAGTAATCTTGTTATAGCACAGAAGTGAGAATAAGCAGAATGTCAGGAATTGAAGAAATTAGACTAATTGGATCAGAGCAGCACAGTAGAATGATAAGGTTAAGTAAATTAGGAAAAAAGATGATGGAAGGTATTTTGCGTTGGTGGGCTAACATTTAAATTAGAAAATGATAATAGAAAATTCTTTTGTTAATTTTGTATATATATAATTTGTTAATTGTGTATAGGATGAGTTGAAAAAAAGAAACAAAGAAAACAGGTAGCAAGCTATTGAAATTATTTAAACTAAAAAATGTCATCAGTACAGAGATGAATTATATCAATGTTTTGTTACATAATTCAAACTGGTAATTCAAAAAGTGACTACAATTTCAAGGAGAGAAAGGGCTCCACATGTGCAAAAATGTTTGTGACAGCCCTTTTTGTAGTGGCAAAAAACTGGAAACTGAATGGATGCCCATCAATTGGAGAATGACTGAATAAATTATGGCATATGAATATTATGGAATATTATTGTTCTATAAGAAATGATCAGCAGGATGATTTCAGAGGCCTGAAGAGACTTACATGAACGGAGGCTAAGTGAAATGAGCAGAACCAGGAGATCATTGTACATGGCAACAGCAAGATTATACAATGATCAATTCTGATGGACATGGCTTTTTTCAACCATGAGATGATTCAGGCCATTTTCAGTGGTCTTCTGATGAAGAGAGCCATTTGCACCTAGAGAGAGAGAGGACTGTGGGAACTGTGTGGATCACAACATAGTATTTTCACTCTTTTTTGTTGTTGTTTGCTTGCATTTTGTTTTTTTTCTCATTTTTTCTCTTTTTGATCTGATTTTTATTGTGCAGCATGATAATTGTGGAAGTATGTATAGAAGAACTGCACATGTTAAAATATTTGGATTACTTGCAATCTAGGGGAGGAGGCAGAAGGAAAGGAGGGAAAAAATTTGGAACACAAGGTTTTATAAGGGTGAATGAAATTATCTGTGCATATGTTTTGAAAATTAAAAAGCTTTAATTAAAAAATAGAAGTACATGGGCAGAGCCAAGATGGCAGAGTGAAAAGGTGACTTTCTGCCTCTCCTCCGATCTTTTCTCAAATCAACAATAAAATAAGCCTCTGAACTGATCTTCAAGTCAACGAACTCAGAAATATTTGGGCACGGCTCTCTGGATAACTTCATATCAGGTTAGTTGGACTCGGACAGAGAGATAAATAGACGACCCCTGTGCAGGCCGGAAGTGAGGGTGGGACTCAGCTCAGCTCATCATGGAAGAAATTCCAAACTCCAAACTCCAAATTCCAAACACCTGGAGTTTATCTGAGGCACTCAGGACACTCTGCCCTGATTGGGGGCAGGTGTTCTGGCAGACTTGCCTTGTTTAAGGAGTAATTTGGACTTAGTCCTAGCCCCCACCGGCCCAGCACCTTAAGTCAACTCGCCGAAGTGCCCCAGGGCAAAGCGTCTTCAGCCGCCATTTTTTTTTCCCTAACTTAAAGAGATATCCACGCTGTCTAAAAAAAAAAAAATGATGAAGAAGCAAAAGAGAGCTCTCACCATAGACAGCTTTTATCAAGGCAAAGAAACGACCTCAGATCCAGAGGTTTCTTTAGACAAAAATCCAGAAAAAAA
>JAJPUD010017346.1:20988-31543 GCA_023553655.1 Myrmecobius fasciatus | reverse complement strand
TTCTCATCCATCAGTCTCTAAGCCTTCATTAGGTACCTGCTGTGTGCCAACATGGGCAAAGAGCTTCCTTGCCCTTCCCTGTGTTCTTTTAGATCACAGACCCGACGGGGATTGTTACTCAGTCTGATTCCACCCGCCGACCTCCTTGTCCCTTTTTAGGTGCAGCGAAGCCCTTGGAGCCGGCCTGGACGCGAAAGCCTCCACCTGCGAAGCTGTGGAGACCTCAGTTCTGGCTCGTCCCTTCGTCGCCTCCTGTCTGGCCGAAGGCTAGAAAGAGCTACCCGCCCTCACAGTGTCAATGGGGGCAGCCAAGAAAGCGGGCTGTGAGCCCTGGCTACCACCTGGCTCTGAACTGGGTTCTGTGCCACCCTGACACCAATCTAGGCCCATGTGAACATGGGCCTCAAGCTACTGGCTGGCATTGGACCAGCTTCTATCATCGCCTCCTTGCACCAGTTGGCAGGAAAACAAATCTGCTGAATACCCCATGACTGATGTCCCTCTCCTTCCAGGCTCTGGGGGGGCGGGGAGGACCATTCCTTGCTGCTCATCCTTTCCTTTCCTCTCCACCCAGGAGAGCTTTGCTCATGCACTGCATGGGGCTACGGGGCGTTGGGGGGAGGCTGCCTGGGGCTGTGCCCGCTTACAGCTGATACACGATGTGCGTGTGTTGGATGGAGGAAGAACCAATAAATTCTTCTCCCCCAAAACTGTTGTTGCACACTCTGTCTCTCCTTCTCTCAGACTCGGTTCATATTGAGAACAAAGGCAAGGTGTCCTCCAAGTCCAGGAGGAGCTTTTAGGCATCAGAAGGATGGGAAGCATGGGGTTGGAAAAAGAATACAATCTCACCGGGTAGAATAATGATACCATTTTTATAGCACTTTCTTTACAAATATATTTTATCCTCACAACTCTGGGGGAGAGGGGACAAATACTATTATTATCTCTATTTTCCAGTTGGGAATTACACACGAGGCTCCATTGGAGTATGTTCTCCTGATCCTAAGCCCACCGGACCATGGAGCTGCCCCTCCTGGAAGGCTGGCTGAGGTGCTTCAGAGGGTGCCCTCAGAGGCAGGGGCTGGGGGGAGGGCGCAGCTCTGGCTGGGAGCAGCCTTCTGGGTAGCATCGTGAATAATTCAAGTCCATAACAACCCAGTTGCTATCAGCTCCGGGAGAACAGGGAAGACTGGGGAAGTGGGAAACAAGCTCAGCAGGCTACAATCTGAGAACGGAACACAAGGGATGGGGAGGTTGGGAGGAAAGGGCTCCGGGGTAGTGATTCGGCATAGGAGAACAGTTGCCAGAGCTTGTCTCAGTTGGATACGTATGGTTTTCCCTTCAGAGGTGCAAACAATGGGGTTAATGGAGAGAATTAAGATTTAATGGGGGACCTGGGTTGGCTCTAAAGCTCTACTGTGATACTATGAGTAAGACACACACTCGCACTCAACTTTCCCGCCCATAAAATAAAGCTAAAACTAAACAGATGCTCTCCAGGGTTCTTGCAGGGTTCGTGGGGGAGGAATGGGAGGAGGAGAGGGGACCACGAGCATGCTCAACTCTCCCAGGACTTCGGCATTCTTTCCTCGGGTGTGGGTATGTGATTACGCGTGCGCCCCAACCGGCCAATCTGGCTGAGGCTGGCCAGCAAGGTCTTTCAGTCACCCGAGGGGGCCAATGAGGGAGCGAAAGAGCCTTCTCCCCCTCCTTTTCATCGCTCTTCCCTCTCCAGGGGCTCCCCACCCCTCCCCGCGGACGTTTCGCCCCTTCCAGCCTTCTGCGTCTTTGTTTCCTGGGCAGATTGTCCATCAAAGGCAGGGGCGGACCCCTTCTCCTCCTGGCTCTCCTCCCTTTCCAGACACTTTTGCACTATAAAGGAGTTTTCCTTCCTTCTCCCTCCTGGTGGGGCTGCTGCTTTGTTATGCAGCATCTGGACTCCGTCCCTGGAGTGCAGTGTTTGATTCATAAATTTTTCCTCTGTTTTTGAGCATCCCGACTTTTGACTTCTGGATTTGGGCGGCCACGGGACGTAGGGAGGCCGGGGGACCAATTCACTTGCCCTCTCTGGGATGTAAATAATTTGCACAAACTCCAAGTGGCCAAAGTCTGTTCCAGGCTTGCCATTCAGGGGTCCTGCCTAGAAGTGGGGAGCGGATGGAGTGGGGGCGGGGCGGGTGGAAGAGTGGAGCCGCTTTCTGTGGCGGTACATCTGGGATCCTTTTGCTCTCACTCAGATCGCCTAGTTCTGCCGCCAGTCTCTCCGGAAGTGGAGTTTTTCTGACTAATGACCGCTTTCCGAAATGCCTGCTGGACATAGGCTGGCTGTGGCTGGCCACGTCCCCCGTCTCCTCTCAGCTATTGCTGAAGCCATCACAGATCAGAAGGACACGGTTTTATATTCTTTCTTTTAAAGCAGGTGCCGAGAAACAGTTGAGCCTCGGAGATGCTGCAGCTGCTGCTGCTAGCTGGGTGTGGTCGGTCACACTGATCCTTTGCAGCCAGCACTTGACCAGTGACCCACACTACCAGGTGCCTTGGGATTTCAAAGAAAGTAGAACTACAGAACATAGGGACTTTAAGGTCATCTGCTCCACCCCACCCCCACATTTTTCAGATGAGAAAGCCAAATACCCAGAGTTTATAAATGTTAGTTATACTAAATGCCTTGCCTCACTTCATGTAGTCAATTACTGCTTGAGCCGGGACTACAACCTGGGGCTATAAACAACCACTTTAGAGTTATTTACCCCACGCTGCCTCTTAGAAGAAGTGGTTCTTTTATTTATGAAACATTTATGAGCTTTGTACCAGATGTATCCAGGAGGAGGGAGAAGCAAGGTGACTGGAGCCAAGGCTGGCCACGCGGTCAGAAAGACTGAAGGATTTGGGGCAGCTGGTGGCGCAGGAGATTGAGCGCTCCGAATTTGAACTCAGGAAATGAGTTCAAATGCGGTCTCAGACGTCTAATTATTAGCTGTGATTCTGGGCAAATCACTTAATCCGAACGGTCTTCTCCCTTCCCCCCAACGATGAAAGAAATAGCCTAAGGAATTGCCATCTCAGTGAGAGACAATCTGACCCAGTAGATAGAGCCGCCCTCAGGAGGAGTGTGAGTAATGGCTGAAGGTGTGTGTTAACTGGGAACTCTCTAAAACTACAAATTGAAGCCCCCATGGCAGAGGAAGTTTCCTGGCACATTCTCCATAACAAGAAGATGCCCTTTAACAAATTATGCCCTTTCTACGGGCCAGACAGAGGAGACACAGGTGCAAAGAGGTAATACTTGCTCTGAAGGTGCATACATTCTAATGGGATGAGAACACAGAAAGTGAGGGTGGGAGAATATACATGGTGTGGAGATGGCTCACCTATCAAAACCAGACTTCATGATTGGGAGTGGGATGGGATGAAGAGGGGGATAATGACCAAGGATACAGGGGGCATGATGGCTAGGAAGGGAATATGTGGGGGAGGAGGCTAAAAAAAAAACAAAAAAACCCACAAATGGGGTCACAAAGTGTCAGATACAACTAAAATAATGAAGCAGCAGCAAATATTTGAACTAGATCTTATGGCCTATCCATTATTCTGTTCCTGTTCTTTCACTCAAGTTGAGTGGATGGGTATATGTCAAGAAGCCAATACCTAGAGAACTTTATACTGCTTAGGAACAAGTACAAAGTAATTAGGATATGTCCTAATTACTTATAAGTAAGTTTGAATGATCAGAGGGAGGTCATAAATCAAGGAGGCCTTGCTTTCTGCACACTCATAGTGACACATTTAAAGAGCATTTTGACAGCATCGTTATTTTCTTTTTCTTTTCATTTATATATACTAATCCCCCAACTTGACTATAAGCTTCTTGAGGGCACAGAGATCACATCAGCTACTTGGTGATTTGCCCTTTATACATAATACTTGCAGAAGAGCCAGGAGGGTAAAAACAGTGGCTGAATAGATTTCAAATTCTGCTTCAGACACTTCCTCCATATGGGATCATGAGTGAGTCACTTAAATCTGTTTGCCTCAGTTTCCTCATCTGTAAAATGAGTTGGAGAAGGAAATGACAAACCACTCCAGTATCTTTTGCCAAAAAAAAAACAAGCAAAAAAAAAAAAAAAAAAACCCTTCAATTGGGCTCATGAAGAGTTGGACATAACTGAAAACAACTGAATGACTAGAACAACAAAAACTTTACAGGGTTTTTTGTGAGGATCAAAATATGAAGCATTTGTATTATATAAGTACTAGGTCCTAATTATCATAAACAAACAGAAGACAAAGAAAATTCACTGACTGGAAGTTAAAAAACCTAGGTTTCTAATCCTGGCTCTGCCACCCTTTTTCACTCTGAAAAACTCTACATGTTCTACATGACAATCCTTTAAATACTCAAACACTGTTCTCAGATTTCTCCAAGTCCAATTTCTTCAACCAATCCCCATATGTCATAAGCTCTAGGCTCTTTCCCATCCTAGGTGCCCTCCACACTAAAAACACAAAACGCTCCAGATGAGTCCTGATAAGGACTATTATGACTTATGCAAATCAATTTACCCCTATAGACCTTGGTTTCCTTCTCTGTTGAATGAAATAAACAAAGAAAAGAAAAATAAATTACGATTTAGTAATTTCATTTACAGATGAAGAAACTCAGACACAAAGAGGGGATGTGATAATGCATAGGACCACAAAGGCTGGACTAAATGACCTACAGAACTCCTTCCACTTTGTCTATGATTCTATGACTTGCCCAAATGATGAAATGTTTAATATGACAGTGAGTCATGAATCTAAGTCTCCTGATACCAATCTGAGTGCTCTTTCCAATAGAAACCACCTTCATATACAACTTTAAGGTTTATAAATACTTGTCCTAAGAAGAACTCTTTAGGCTACATAAAGCAGATTATTATTTTTTTATCTTATTTTATTTTATTAGTTCCAAATTCTCTCCCTTTTTCCTCTTTCACCAGCTGATAAGGTGAGAAAAGGAGACTATATTCATGGAAAACAAATTTCCATATTAGCCTTGTTTTAAAAAAAAAAAAAGCAAGAAAAAGAAAAGAATAGAAGAAAATACACTTCACAGGCTGATTTCTGAAAAGCCTGGAAAGACAAGAACTGATGATAAGTGTACCACACAGAACCAAGAGAACATTGTATACAGTAACAAGATTATGTGATAATCAACTGTGATGAACTCAACCCTTCCCAACAATGGAGTGATTCAAGGCAATTCCAATAGATTTAGGATGAAAAATGCAATCCTAAATCAGAGAGAGCACTATAGAGACAAAGTAGATCAGAGCATAGGATTTTCACCTTTTTATTGTTGTTTGCTTGTTTGTTTCTTTTGGTCTTGCACAATTTGACAAATACGTAAATATTTTAAAAGAATAGTACATATTTAACCTGTATCAGATTGTTTGCCGTTCTGGGGAGAAGGGAAGTAAGGGAGGGTGTTAGGACCTTGCTGAAACCTTGTTGAGGCTTAGTCTGAGAAAATGAGAAAATACCAAGCTGGGTTAGTGCAGGGTCAACTTATCAGGTTGATGGATAGCAGTATTGAATAGAATGGGTACAAGCAGGACTGGTGTTGGTACTTACAGACCTCATTGTGCATGTGCTCAGGATCTGTTTTCCATCAAACTGAGACAAAGATCATTGACCATTGCTGAGGATCTCAGGATGTTTGCAGTCATGCCTGAAAATACCTTGACAGGTGATGAATGCACAGGTGTGAGCACAAAGATCTGAGGAGACCCTCCCCAGCTTTAACTTGGCTACATTTCTTTTATATATATATATGAAGCTTTTTATTTACAAAACATATGAGTGATTTTTCAACATTGACCTTTGCAAAAACTTTTTTTTCCCAAGCTTTTCCCCTCCTTCCCCCCACCCCCTACCCCTAGATGACAGGTAATCTAATACATGCTAAATAGGATAAATCATATGACAAATACAATACATGTATACATATCTATAGTTATCTTATTGCACAAGAAACATCAGATCTAGAAAGAGAAGAAGAAAAAAAACAACCTAAGAAGGAAAACAAAATGCATGGAAATTGGCTACATTTCTTTACCTTTATGTGGCACTGAGCTAGAGGGTATAAAAAGGAGGCAGGAGGAGAGGCAGATAGGAATTCCTGAACATATAACTCACTGGCAATAAAGCTGTCTTCTCTTTCCTGCTCTTCTGGCTCCTGACTCTTCTCAAGAACACGGCTGGCCGTGCCCAGTACTCTGAAGACGGGTAATGGTAAGACCCCTGGCTACCCCTGGTGGTAGGATCCAGACACCAGCTAACAGCAGAGAAAGATAATATCCCAACTCTTCAGGACACCCCAGAATGATGAAGAGATGTTATCAGTCTGACTAATGGTAATGGTAAGACCCCTGGCTGCCCCCCGTGGTAGGAGGCCCCCAGACAGGAGGGAGAGAGAAAAATTTGGAACACAAAGTCTTATAAAAATCAATGCTGAAAACTCTCTTTACATGTATTTGGAAAAACAAAATACTATTTAAAAATGAATGTTGAAAACTATTCCTAGATGTATTTGGAAAAAATAAAATGCTATTGAAAATTAAATAAACAAAGAAAAAGAAATTACGCTTTAATAATTTCATTTACAGATGAAGAAACTCAGACACAAAGAGGGGATGTGATAATACACAGGACCACAAAGCTGCAATTGTCAGTCCTGAAAGGTGAAGCTAACACTTCGGAGTCCAAGAACAATGCACTCTTTGCTTTACATAATGGTGGCACCCATATACCGCTCTCTGTCTCCAGAAGCATCATTCTTTTTTTAAAAATTAATTAATTAATTTTTAATACTTTTTATTTACAAAACATATGTATGGGTAATTCATAAACATTAACCCTTACAAAGCTTTCTGTTACAAATTTTCCCCCCCTACTCCCCACCCCTCCCCTAGATGGCAGGATATCCACTACATGATAATTATGTTAAAATACTTAAGAAATCGAATATATGTATAGTTATTGCATCATTTTTTGTGCAGGAGAAATCGTATCTACAAGAGAGAATAATCCGATAAAGGAAATACAATGCAAGCAAACCTCAATAGAGAACATGAAAATGTGTGTTGTGGTCCACATTTCACATCCCTCTTTCTGGGTGTATATGGCTCTCTTCACCAAACAATTGGGACTGGTTTGAAGCATTTCATTGTTGAAGAGAGTCATGTCCATTAAAACTGATCCTCATATACTCTTGTTGTTGCCGTGAGTAATGATCTCCTGGTTCTGCTCACTTCACTGAGCATCAGTTCATGCAAGTCTCTCCAGGCCTCTCTGAAATCGTCCTGCTGGTCGTTTCTTACAGAGCAATAATATTCCATAACATTCATATTCCATAATTTATTCAGCCACTCTCCAATTGATGGGCATCCATTAAGTTTCCAGTTTCTAGCCACCACAAAAAGAGCTGCCACAAACATTCTTGCACATGTGGGGCCCTTTCCTTCTTTTATGATTTCTTTGGGATATAAGCCCAATAGAAACACTGCTGGGTCAAAGGGTATGCATAGTTTGATAACTTTTTGAGTATAGCTCCAAATTGCTCTCCAAAATGGTTGGATCCGTTCACAGCTCCACCAACAATGCATCAGTGTCCCAGTCTTCCCACATCCCCTCCAACATTCATCTTTATCTTTTCCTCTCATTTTAGTCAATCTGACAGGGGTGTAGTGGTACCTCAGAGTTGTCTTAATTTGCATTTCTTTGATCAATAGCACCTTTTCATATGATTATAAATAGTTTTAATTTCATCATCTGAAAATTGTCTGTTCATATCCTTTGGCCATTTATCAATTGGAGAATGGCTTGAATTCTTAAAAATATGAGACAATTCTCTATATATCTTAGAGATGAGGCCTTTATCAGAACCCTTAAATGTAAAGACGATTTCCCAATTTGATGCTTCCCTCCTAATCTTGTCTGCATTAGTTTTGTTTGTACAGAAACTTTTTAACTTAATATAATTAAAATTATCTATCTGGTGTTCAATTAAGAGTTCCAGATCTTCTTTGGACATAAATTTATTCCATCTCCACAGGTCTGAGAGATAAATTATATTACGTTCCTCTAACTTGCTTACAAAGTCCCTCTTTATATCTAGATCATGAACCCATTTAGATCTTATCTTGGTATGTGGTGTTAGGTATGGGTCAAGCCCTAATTTCTTCCACACTAGTTTCCAATTTTCCCAGCAGTTTTTGCCGAATAGTGAGTACTTATCCCAAAAGCTGGGGTCTTTGGTTTTATCAAACACTAAATTGCTAACGTTATTACCTAGATTGTCCTGATATCCTATCCTATGCCACTGATGGACCGCTCTATTTCTCAGCCAGTACCAAATGGTTTTGATGACCCCTGCTTTATAATATAGTTTTAGATCTGGTGCAGCAAGGCCACCTTCATCTGTCTTTTTTTTTCATTAATTCCCTTGAAATTCAGAAGCATCATTCTTAAGAACAAGAATGAATAAGGGATGATGAAAAATGCTCTGCACCTCCAGAGAGAGAATTGATGAACTCGGAGTCCAGATTGAAGCATACTTTTTTCTTTTACTTTCTTTCTTTTTTAAAATTGTGGTAAATTTATTTATTTTTAATTCACAATGCTTCATGAATCATGCTGGGAAAGAAAAATCAGAGCAAAAGGGAAGACATAAATGGGAGACATGAAAAAAAAAAGAAATGAACACAACATGTGTTAATTTATTTTCAGTCTCCTTAGTTCTTTTTCTGGATGCAGATGGCATTTTCTATCCAAAGTTTACTGAACCACTGAGAAGACCAAGTCTTTCATAGTAGATCATAGCACATTCTTGCTGTTACTGTGTACAATGCGTCCCTGGTATTGCTTGTTATGCTCAGCATCAATTCATTTAAATTTTTCCAGGCCTATCTAAAGTCAACTTGTTCATCCATTACTTTCATATATCAACTTTCTTTCTTTTTCTTGTTGGGCATATGTTCTTTTGACCCAAAGATAATATGAAAATATGGTTTGCATGACTTCACATATATAATAGATTTCATATTGCTTGCTTTCTCAAGGGGTTTGGGGTAGACAGAAGGAGTAAGAGAATTTGGAATTCAAATTTTTAAAAAATGAATGTTTAAAAATTTACACGTAATCAGGAAATAGTTAACAATATGAATAAAAATACATTTTTTTAAATGAATGAGGGAACTCATCTCCAGCTAACATAGCTACTTGGGAGGAACATACATCTAGAAGGAATTTGTCACACCAGCCAAGTCAAGGAGCTTTATTGAGCAGGTAGCCAAAAAACTACTTATAGAGGTTACAGTGCTAAAAGTAGACCTTGTCATCACCAGTAGGAAATAGTGTCAAAATAACCTAGCTGAAAAGAATTAAAAATATGACTTGTAATTGAACACCAGATAGATAATTTTGATTATATTAAGTTAAAAAGTTTCTGTACAAATAAAACTAATGCAGACAAGATTAGGAGGGAAGCATCAAATTGGAAAATCATCTTTACATTTAATGGTTCTGATAAAGGCCTCATTTCTAAAATATATAAAGAATTGTCTCATATTTATAAGAATTCAAGCCATTCTTCAATAGATAAGTGGTCAAGGGATATGAACGGACAATTTTCAGATGAAGAAATTAAAACCATCTCTAGTCATATGAAAAAATGCTCCAAATCACTATTGATCAGAGAAATGCAAATTAAGACAACTCTGAGGTACCACTACACACCTGTCAGATTGGCTAAAATGACAGGAAAAGATAAAGATGAATGTTGGAGGGGATGTGGGAAAACTGTGACACTAATACATTGCTGGTGGAACTGTGAACGGATCCAACCATTCTGGAGAGCAATCTGGAACTGTGCTCAAAAAGTTATCAAACTGTGCATACCCTTTGACCCAGCAGAGTTTCTATTGGGCTTATATCCCAAATAGATTTTTTTTTAATTTTTATTTTTTTATTTTATTTGCATAACATATGTGTGGGTAATTCTTCAACAATAACCCTTACATATCTTTCCGTTACAAATTTTTCCCCCAACTCCCCACCCCTCCCCTAGATGGCAGGATATCCACTACATGTTAATTATGTTAAAATATTGGCAAATCGAATATATGTATACATATTTCCAAACTTGTCATTGTTGTGCAAGAAAAATCTTGTCTACACAAACGATATATCAGATAAAGGAAACACAATGTAAGCAAACATCAGTCAAGGAGTATGAGAATGTTATGTTGTGGTCCACATTTCACATCCCTCTCTCTGGGTGTATATGGCTTTCTTCAGTGAACAATTGGAGGTGGTTTGAAACATTTCATTGTTGAAGAGAGCCATGTCCATCAGAATTGATCGTCATATAGTACTGTTGTTGCCGTGTATAATGATCTCCTGGTTCTGCTCATTTCACTCAGCATCAGTTCATGTAAGTCTCTCCAGGCCTCTCTGAAATCATCTTGCTGGTCATTTCTTACAGAACAATAATATTCCATAATATTCA
>JAJPUD010017346.1:0-13048 GCA_023553655.1 Myrmecobius fasciatus | reverse complement strand
TATAATGATCTCCTGGTTCTGCTCATTTCACTCAGCATCAGTTCATGTAAGTCTCTCCAGGCCTCTCTGAAATCATCTTGCTGGTCATTTCTTACAGAACAATAATATTCCATAATATTCACATACCATAATTTATTCAGCCATTCTCCAATTGAAGGGCATCTATTCAATTTCCAGTTTCTAGCCACTACAAAAAGGGCTGCCACAAACATTCTTGCACATGTGGGGCCTTTTCCTTCCTTTATGATTTCTTTGGGATATAAGCCCAATAGAAATGCTGCTGGGTCAAAGGGTATGCACAGTTTGATAACTTTTTGAGCATAGCTCCAAATTGTTCTCCAGAATGGCCGTATCCGTTCACAGCTCCACCAACAATGCATCAGTGTCCCAGCCCTCCCACATCCCCTCCAACATTCATCATTAACTTTTCCTGTCATTTTAGCCAATCTGACAGGTGTGAAGTGGTATCTCAGGGTTGTCTTGATTTGCATTTCTCTGATCAATAGTGATTTGGAGCACCTTTTCATATGACTATAAATAGTTTTAATTTCATCCTCTGAAAATTGTCTGTTCATATCCTTTGACCATTTATTGATTGGAGAATGGCTTGAATTTTTATAAATATGAGACAATTCTCTATATATTTTAGAGATGAGATCTTTATCAGAACCCTTAAATGTAAAGATGATTTCCCAATTTATTGCTTCCCTCCTAATCTTGTCTGCATTGATTTTGTTTGTACAAAAACTTTTTAACTTAATATAGTCAAAGTTATCTATCTGGTTTTCAATTAAGAGTTCCAGTTCTTCTCCCAAATAGATTTTAAAGGAGGGAAAGGGCCCCACATGTGCAAGAATGTTTGTGGCAGCCCTTTTTGTAGTGGCAAGAAACTGGAAATTGAATGGATGCCCATCAATTGGAGAATGGCTGAATAAATTATGGTATAGGAATGTTATGGAATATTATTGCTCTGTAAGAAATGACCAGCAGGACGATTTCAGGGAGGCCTGGAGAGAATTGCATGAACTGATGCTGAGTGAAACGAGCAGAACCAGGAGATCATTATACACAGCAACAACAATATTACATGATGATCAATTCTGATGGACATGGCTCTCTGCAACAAAGAATTGTCTCAAACCAGTTCCAATTGTTCAGTGAAGAAAACCATATACACCCAGAGAGAGGGATATGAAATGTGGACCACAACATAACATTTTCATGCTCTCTATTGATGTTTTCTTGCATTGTGTTTCCTTTCTCTGATTTTCTTTTTTTTTTTTCTTGTAGATAGGATTTTTCTTGCACAACTTGTCAAGTAGTTTAACATTATTAACATGTAGTGGATTTCCTGCCATCTAGGGGAGGGGAGGGGACTGGGGGTAAAATTTGTAATGGAAAGCTTTGTAAGGGTCAGTGTTGAAGAATTACCCATACATATGTTATACAAATAAAAAGCTTTAATTAAAAAAATAAAAATAAAAACAAAAATATGATTTGATGGGCACATCACAAAAATTGTGGAAAACATAGTCCTTCTCCCCAAGAAACTCCCTCCAGTATAGATTGGTCTTGCAAACAGAAGGGAAGGAGAGGAAGAGGAAGGCGGTCACTGTCCTGAATCCTACAGAGGTACCTACTTTCAGTTCTGACATCCTCTCAGCTGCTAAAAAACAATAGTACCAGTAGAAGGCATGGGCAAGTTCTGAAAGAAAATTGAGTGGTAAGTGGTCCCCTTACCCTCATACCCAGAATATCTTCTAAAGAACACATTTGAGAAATTTCAGGTCATGATTGGCTGACAATGATAAATTGGATGACTGCTTAAAACCAGTACCCCACCCTCCCTAAATCTAACAATTGGCTTAGGTCCAGAGCAGTGGAATTTGGAGAATGGACCACCCAGCAACACTTCTCCTTATCCAACTCCTCCCTCATCCCAAAGCTGCCAATTGGCCTAAGAAGACTCCACAATGACACAATCACATACATGGATAATCAGAGTTGGAAAGGGTTGTTTAGAAATTATCTTGTCAAGCAGCTTGGAGAGTACTACAGCCCAGGAAGATTGAGTAAACTAGTCTAAATTCACACAGATGAGCTTTGAAAGAAATTAATATCTTGGGTGGACTGAGTTCATAGGTCCCTAGATTCCAAGAATACTCTTTCCTATTCAGTCCCTGGAAATGGGTTGAGTCATAGGGACTAGAGCTACAGCTGCAGGAACCTATTTGGAAATAGTAGCATTTGGAGTGCAGTCAGCCTTGAGGACTTTTGGGAAGGAAAAGACTCTTCTTGTAAAGTTACTAAACACCAAGAAGCATTTATTAAGCACTTTCCATGTATCAGGCACTGAAGTACTGTACTAGGCACAGATGGCCTGAGCATTTTAAAGTATATAGGAGCATGTTGTAATATATTTGGCAACAGTTGTCAATGACAAGCTTTGAGACTGGCAAAATTATTTTGCCCCTCTGACACTCATTTTTCTCGTTTATAAACCGAGGAAGTGGACTAGATAATCTAAAGTCTAATACCCTATGATCCTAAAAGTGGAAATTAAGAGTAGAGGTAGTTCCTTGAAAACAGGGACTATAGTTATCCCTTCCTCATTGAAGGGGTTGGGGTGAACTCCCCTTCCCCGTGATCTGGAAAATCTGTGGAAATTTTTTGGTCCTCTCCCTTCAGGGAGGGAAGTCTGAATTATTGTCATTAAAATATAAATATATTAATATGTACATATTTTATGCATTTCTGAGTTCCTAAACTTTTCTGTATCATTTGTGGCTTCCACAAAACTCTCCTCAAATTCTTTTAATTTCTTATGGCTACCAGCAATATATTGAAACTGCAATGAGGAAAGTGGATGTGGAAGAGAGAACTATGTTTACTTTTTTGTCTGTTCTCTTCCCCATACTCCAAGCACAGTGACTTGCATACAGCAAGTGCTTAATAAATGCTGGCTGCATTAAATGGAATCATTTGGGGGCCAAGCTTCTCCCCACAGTAATCTAAGCTGGCTCTCTAAGGGCATAGTCTGATGATGGGTCAATATCCAAAGACTTTCCACTCCAGGACAATATCTGAGTGCCTAGAAACTGGAAACTGAATGGATGCCCATCAGTTGGAGAGTGGCTGAATAAATTATGGTATATGAATGTTATGGAATATTATTGCTCTGTAAGAAACGACCAGCAGGACGATTTCAGAGAGACCTGGAGAGACTTGCATGAACTGATGCTGAGTGAAATGAGCAGAACCAGGAGATCATTATACATGGCAACAACAATACTATATGAGGATCAGTTCTAAGGGACATGACTCTCTTCAACAATGAAATGCTTCAAACCAATTCCAATTGTTCAGTGAAGAAAGCCATATACACTCAGAGAGAGGGATGTGAAATGTGGACCACAACATAATATTTTCATGTTCTCTATTGAGGTTTGCTTGCATTGTATTCCCTTTATTAGATTATTCTTTCTTGTAGATACGATTTCTCCTGAACAAAAAAATGATGTGTGGCAATAACTATACATATATTCGATTTCTTAAGTATTCTAACATAATTATCATGTAGTAGATATCCTGCTATCTAGGGGAGGGGTGGGGAGTAGGGGGAAAAATTTTGTAACAGAAAGCTTTGTAAGGGTTAATGTTTAGGAATTACCCATACATGTTTTGCAAATAAAAAATAAAAAGTATTAATAAAAAAATAAAAAAATAAAATATCTGAGAGCCCATTTCCTTGGGTGCTAGGTTATCCTTGAGAACCCAAAGTCAGTCCCTCGATATCAGAGGAAAATAGCATGAACAATTATTTCATTGTGAAATAAATCCTTATAAATTTTAAAGTAACTTACAATTTAAAAGATATTTGATTCATTAGAGAATAAGTATTGGATCTATGATTTCCTTAGTATAAGAAACTTAGGGATGATGAAATTCCCCCTACCAAGTCAGCTATATTGTAGTAAAATTGCAATTTATAGTCTTAGAAAGTTGCCTGGATTTGGCTAGGTTTTCTTTCCCCTCAATTGAGGCTGGTATGAAGGATGAGGGGAGATAGTAATAGTGTAGCAAAAAAAAAAAGAAAAGAAAAGAAAAGAACCCATTATTTTGGAAAGAAAGTTGCCTAGAGCACTGAGTGCTTTGCCTAGTAACACACAATCAATATGTATCAGAGATAGAGCTTGAATCCGGAAGTTTTATTAGATGGTTCTTTTAGGCCACAAACATTTATTTATTTATTAGGGGGTGAGGAGGCAATGGGGGTTAAGTGACTTGCCCAGGGCCACACATCGAGTAAGTGTCTGAGGTCAGATTTGATTGAATCAAAAAATGGATTTGAACTCAGGTTCTTCTGGCTCCAGACCAACTTAGCTGTCCCAACAAACATTTAACAAATGGTTAGCATGTACCTGCCATGGTAGCCTGGAAAGAAATAAAAACATGGGTATCCAGGGTGGCTTCCTTAATAAATATTGAGATTCTGAGAGGAATCTGACCCTCACAGGGCCAGTTAGAGGGTACTTCCAATGTGTGAAATCCAGGGCTGGAATGAGCCTCCTGTGCGGCAGAGGTTTCTGGGGGCATAGGAGAGAAATCTCTGGGAGAGTAAGGAATGCAACCTAGAAAGAGTATTCACCTAGATATCCACAAAACCAATACCCCCTGTTTGATATATTAATTACCTAAATAAGGAGCCAGAATATATCAAATACATGATTAAAATGCTGGCTGCAAAAACTGTGCATACCATTTGATCCAGCAGTGCCACAATAGGGTCTGTATCCCAAAGAAATTATAAAAGAGGAGGAAGGACCAACATGTGCAAAAATGTTTGTAGCAGTTCTTTTTGTGGTGGTAAGGAACTGGAACTTGAACAAATGTCCATCATTTAGGAATGGCTAAATAAGTTATATCTTATGAATGTAATGGAATATTATTCTGATTTCAGAAAAGCTTGGCAAAACTTCTATGGTAGAAATATACTCGGAAGAATTGCACCTTTAATCTCTATTGGATTATTTGTTGTCTAGGGGAGGGGGAAGAAAGGAAGGAAGGGAGAAAAATTTGGAGCACAAGGTTTTGCAAGGGTGAATGTTGAAAAGTGTCTTTGCATGTATTTTGAAAATAAAAAGTTATTCAAGGCTGCCCACTGTCACCATTACTATTTAATATTGTATTAGAAATGTTAGCTTTAGCAATAAGAGAAGAAAAAGAGATAAAAGGAATCAGAGTAGGTAATGAAGAAACCAAATTATCACTCTTTGCAGATGACATGATGGTATATTTGGAGAACCCTAGAGACTCAACTAAAAAACTACTAGAAACAATTCACAACTTTAGCAAAGTTGCAGGATTCAAAATTAATCCACATAAATCATCAGCATTCTTATATATTACCAACAAAGTTCAGCAGCAGGAGATACAAAAAGAAATTCCATTCCAAATAGCAGATGATAGGATAAAATATTTGGGAATCTATCTGCCAAGGAAAAGTCAGAAACTATACGAACTAAATTACAAAACACTTTCCACACAAATAAAATCAGACCTAATCAACTGGAAAAATATTAAGTGCTCATGGGTAGGCAGAGCGAACATAATAAAAATGACAATACTACCCAAAATAATCTACTTATTTAGTGCCATACCAATCAAACTCCCAAGAAATTATTTTACAGATCTAGAAAAAATAGTAGCAAAGTTCATTTGGAAGAACAAAAGGTCAAGGATTTCAAGGGGATTAATGAAAAAAAAGGCAGATGAAGGTGGCCTTGCTGTACCAGATCTAAAACTATATTATAAAGCAGTGGTCATCAAAACTGTTTGGTACTGGCTAAGAAATAGAGCAGTCTATCAGTGGCACAGGATAGGATATCAGGACAATCTAGGCAATAACCTTAACAATCTAGTATTTGATAAACCCAAAGACCCCAGCTTTTGGGATAAATACTCACTATTTGGCAAAAACTGCTGGGAAAATTGGAAACTAGTGTGGAAGAAATTAGGGCTTGACCCATACCTAACACCACATACCAAGATAAGATCTAAATGGGTTCATGATCTAGATATAAAGAGGGACTTTGTAAGCAAGTTAGAGGAACGTAATATAATTTATCTCTCAGACCTGTGGAGATGGAATAAATTTATGTCCAAAGAAGACCTGGAACTCCTAATTGAACACCAGATGGATAATTTTGATTATTTTAAGTTAAAAAGTTTCTGTACAAACAAAACAAATGCAGACAAGATTGGGAGGGAAGCATCAAATTGGGAAATCATCTTTACATTTAATGGTTCTGATAAAGGCCTCATTTCTAAAATTTATAGAGAATTGTCTCATATATATAAGAATTCAAGCCACTCTTCACTAGATAAGTGGTCAAGGGATATGAACAGACAATTTTCAGATGATGAAATTAAAACCATCTCTAGTCATATGAAAAGTTGCTCCAAATCACTATTGATCAGAGAAATGCAAATTAAGACAACTCTGAGGTACCACTACACACCTGTCAGATTGGCTAAAATGACAGGAAAAGATAACGACGAATGTTGGAGGGGATGTGGGAAAACTGGGACATTGATACATTGTTGGTGGAACTGTGAACGGATCCAACCATTCTGGAGAGCAACTTGGAACTATGCCCAAAAAGTTGTTAAACTGTGCATACCCTTTGACCCAGCAGTGTTTCTACTGGGCCTATATCCCAAAGAGATCTTAGAGGAGGGAAGGGGCCCCACATGTGCAAGAATGTTTGTGGCGGCCCTTTTTGTGGTGGCTAGAAACTGGAAACTGAAGGGATGCCCATGAATTGGAGAGTGGCTGAATAAATTGTGGTATATGAATGTTATGGAATATTATTGCTCTGTAAGAAACGACCAGCAGGACGATTTCAGAGAGGCCTGGAGAGACCTGCATGAACTGATGCTGAGTGAAACAATCAGAACCAGGAGATCATCATACACAGCAACAACAATATTACATGATGATCAATTCTGATGGACATGGCTCTCTGCAACAAAGAATTGTCTCAAACCAGTTCCAATTGTTCACTGAAGAAAACCATATACACCCAGAGAGAGGGAAATGAAATATGGACCACAACGTAACATTTTCATGATCTCTACTGACATTTGTTTGCATTGTGTTGCCTTTCTCTGATTCTTTTTTTTTTTCTTGTAGATAGGATTTTTCTTGCATAACTTCTCAAGCATTTCAACATTATTAGCATGTAGTGGACTTCCTGCCATCTAGGGGAGGGGAGGGGACTGGGGGTAAAATTTGTAATGGAAAGCTTTGTAAAGATCAATGTTGGGGAACTACCCATACATATGTTATACAAATAAAAAGCTTCAATAAAAAAAAAAGAAAATAAAAAGTTATTAAAAAGTTTTTAAAGGCTTGCATGAACTGATAATGAGTAAAGCAGGCAGAACCAGGAAAACATTCTACACAGCAACAGCAAGATAAATTGTGTAATGATCAACTGTGATAGACTTGATTCTTCTCAACAATTCAGTTGTTCAGGCAATTCTAATAAACTTTGAATCGAAAATGCCATCTGCATCCAGAGAAAGAACTATGGTGGTAGAATACAGATTGAAGTATCCTATTTTTGCTTTTTTTCCTCTGTTTTTATCTTTCTCATGGTTTTTCCCTTTTGTTCTGATTTTCCCCCAATATAACTCATATGGAAATATGTAAAAAGTGAATGTATGTGTATAACCTAAAAAAATTTAAAATAAATTTTTAAAAAATGTTGGCTGCATGGGGGATATCAGTGAGTCAACAAGCATTTATTAAATACTTGCTATATGCCAAGTGACAAAGCTAGATGACTCAGTAGATACAGCTCTGGGTCTAGAGTCAGGAAGACCTGAGTTCAAATTCATCTTCAGATACTCACTGTATAATCTTAGGCAAGTCACTTAACCTGTTTGTCTTAACTGAAGGAAGAAGGAAATGCAAACTACTCCAATACCCTTGTCAAGAAAACCTCAGGGATAGTTTTGGTGTCCACAGGGTCTTTAAGAGTTAGATTTGACTGAAAGACTATACAACATATGTCAGGCAACATGCTAAGTTCTGGAATATGAGAGACAGGATATACCTAAGTGATGCTGCATCCTCCTTTTAAGTAGCATGGGATGAACAGAGCTTTGCCTAAGGGTGAAAACTGAGTGTGCAGTCCACATACATAAATGTGGACTTTCAAAGGTGCCATAATACCTCTCTCCTAGCCCACTTTCCTTCCAATCCAGAATGGAGCTATAATCAGCCTACCTCTACCCCTTGTCAGTTTTATAACTACTTTCTCTAATGAAACAATTGCTTGTTAAACCTCTCCATGCCATGTCTGACAACCCAATCACAAACCTAGGACTTGATAGCTGTATTTCTTTTCTTTCTCTTTCTTTCTTTCTTTCTTTCTTTCTTTCTTTCTTTCTTTCTTTCTTTCTTTCTTTCTTTCTTTCTTTCTTTCTTTCTTTCTTTCAACTGAAGAACATTATTTATTTTATGCTTAATATCTTAATGTTTGGAAAATTTGAATTAGAAACCAAAAATAAACCCATTTGATATCCCAACACCTTTTCCCTAGTGGAAGTTAATATTGGAAATATCAAAAAAAAGACAAACTTATAACAATGCACTGCAGTATATCTAGGAAGTTAAAACAAGTTAAATGACCACCTATGTAGGTAAAACTTTCACAAAGGTTAAATGAAATAATCCAGAGTTGAATCATGCTGGTTTTTGATGTGGTCACTAAGCAACTCATAGACAAACATTACAACTCCAGGCTTATTTATTTTCTAATTAATTAATTTTTATAAAAATTTTTATTTTTAAAATTATTTGGAAAACATATGCATGGGCAATTTTTCAACATTTACACTTGTAAAATTTTCTGTTCCAAATTTTTCCCTCCTTCCCCCCAACCCTCCCCCAGATGGCAGGCAGTCCAATACATGTTAACTATGTTAAAATATATGACAAATCAAATATATGTATACATATTTATAAATTATCTTACCACACCAAAAAAAAAATTGGATCTAGAAAGAAAAAAAATAAACCTGAGAAGGAAAACAAAATTCAAGCAAACATCAACAGAAAGCATGAAAATGCTATGTTGTGGCCCACACTCAGATCCCACAGGCCTCTCTCTGGGTATAGATGACTTTATCACTGAAAAATAGGAACTGATTTGAATCACCTCATTGTTGAAGAGAACCATGTCTAACTAGGCAATAACTATAGCAGTCTAGTGTTTGACAAACCCAAAGACCCCAGCTTTTGGGATAAGAACTCACCATTTGACAAAAACTGCTGGGAAAATTGGAAACAAGTATGGAAGAAATTAGGGCTTGACCCACACCTAACACCACATACAAAGATAAGATCTAAATGGGTTCATGATTTAGATATAAAGAGTGATATTATAAGCAAATTAGAGGGACATAGGATAGTTTACCTCTCAGACCTATGGAGAAGGAATAAATTTATGTCTAAAGAAGAACTGGAACTCTTAATTGAATACCAGATAGATAATTTTGACTATATTAAGTTAAAAAGTTTTTGTACAAACAAAACTAATGCAGATAAGATTAGGAGGGAAGCAATAAATTGGGAAACCATCTTTACATTTAAGAGTTCTGATAAAGGCCTCATTTCTAAAATACATAGAGAATTGTCTCATATTTATAAGAATTCAAGCTACTCTCCAATCTATAAATGGTCAAAGGATATGAACAGATAATTTTCAGATGATGAAATTAAAACTATTTCCAATCATATGAAAAGGTGCTCCAAATCACTATTGATCAGAGAAATGCAAATTAAGACAACTCTGATCAGATTGGCTAAAATGACAGGAAAAGATAATGACAAATGTTGGAGGGGATGTGGGAAAACTGGGACATTGATACATTATTGGTGGAATTGTAAACAGATCCAACCACTCTGGAGAGGAAGGAAAGGAAAGGGACCCACTTGTACAAGAATGTGGCAGCCCTTTTTGTAGTGGCTAGAAACTGGAAACTGAATGGATGCCCATCAATTGGAGAGTGGCTGAATAAATTATGGTATATGAATGTTATGAAATATTATTGTTCTGTGAGAAACGACCAGCAGGACGATTTCAGAGAGGCCTGGAGAGACTTGCATGAACTGATGCTGAGTGAAATGAACAGAACCAAGAGATCATTATACACAGCAACAACAATACTATATGATGATCAATTCTGATGGACATGGTTCTCTTCAACAATGAAATGTTTCAAACCAGTTCAAAATGTTCAGTGAAGAAAGCCATAAAAACCCAGAGAGAAGGATATGAAATGTGGACCACAACATAACATTTTCATGCTCTCTATTGATGTTTGCTTGCATTATGTTTCCCTTCTCAGATTTTTTTTTTCTTGTAGATACAATTTTTCTTGTACAGCAAGATAAGTGTGGAAATATGTATACAGATATTTGATTTGTCAAGTATTTTAACATAATTAACATGTAGTAGATTTCCTGTCATCTAGGGGAGGTGTGGGGACTAGGGGGGGAAAATTTGTAATGGAAAGCTTTGTAAGGGTTAATGTTGAAAAATTACCCATACATATGTTTTGCAAATAAAAAGCTTTTATATATATACATATATATGTATATATGTATAAAGAGAACCATGTATTAGTGTCCCAGTTTTCCCACATCCCCTCCAACATTTGTCATTATCTTTTCCTGTCATCTTAGCCAACCTAACAGGTATGTAGTGTTACCTCAGAGTTGTTTTAATTTGCATTTCTCTGATCAATAGTGATTTGGAGCACTTTTTCATATGACTAGAAATAGTTTTAATTTCATCATTTGAAAATTGTTCATATCCTTTGACCATTTATCGATTGGAGAATGGCTTGATCAGAATTGATCATCGTATAGTTTGTTGTTGCTGTGTATAATGATCTTCTGGTTCTGCTCACTTCGCTCAGCATCAGTTTATACAAATCTCTCCAGGCCTCTTTGAAATCATCCTGCTGGTCGTTTCTTTCTTTCTTTTTTTTTTTTTAAATTGTATTTTATTTGCATAACATGTGTGGGTAATTCTTCAACATAAACCCTTACATAGCTTTCTGTTACAAATTTTCCCCCCCAACTCCCCACCCTCCCCTAGATGGCAGGATATCCACTACATGTTAATTATGTTAAAATACTTGACAAATCAAATATGTGTATACATATTTCCAAACTTATCATTGTTGTGCAAGAAAAATCTTATCTACACAAACGATATATCAGATAAAGGAAACACAATGTAAGCAAACATCAATCAAGAGTATGAGAATGTTATGTTGTGGTCCACATTTCACATCCCTCTCTCTAGGTGTATATGGTTTTCTTCAGTGAACAATTGAAAGTGGTTTGAAACATTTCATTGTTGAAGAGAGCCATGTCCATCAGAATTGATCATCATATAGTATTGTTGTTGCTGTATATAATGATCTGGTTCTGCTCATCTCACTCAGCATCAGTTCATGCAAGTCTCTCCAGGCCTCTCTGAAATCGTCCTGCTGGTCATTTCTTACAGAACAATAATATTCCATAATATTCATATACCATAATTTATTCAGCCATTCTCCAATTGAAGGGCATCTATTCAGTTTCCAGTTTCTAGCCACTACAAAAAGGGCTGCCACAAACATTCTTGTACATGTGGGGCCCTTTCCTTCCTTTATGATTTCTTTGGGATATAAGCCCAATAGAAATGCTGCTGGGTCAAAGGGTATGCACAGTTTGATAACTTTTTGCTGCTGGTCGTTTCTTACAGAACAATAATATTCTTTTTTTTTGCTTGTTTTTGGGTTTTTTTATTCTTTATTTTTTTAATTTTTTAATTTTTAATTTTTTTAATTGTTATTTTTTTATTAATACTTTTTATTTGCAAAACATATGTATGGGTAATTCCTAAACATTAACCCTTACAAAGCTTTCTGTTACAAATTTTTCCCCCCTACTCCCCACCCCTCCCCTAGATAGCAGGATATCCACTACATGATAATTATGTTAGAATACTTAAATCGAATATATGTATAGTTATTGTCACACATCATTTTTTTTTTGTTCAGGAGAAATCGTATCTATGAGAGAATAATCCGATAAAGGAAATACAATGCAAGCAAACATCAATAGAGAACATGAAAATGTTATGTTGTGGTCCACATTTCACATCCCTCTCTCTGGGTGTATATGGCCTTCTTCACTGAACAATTGTAATTGGTTTGAAGCATTTCATTGTTGAAGAGAACCATGTCCATTAAAACTGATCCTCATATAGTACTGTTGTTGCCGTGTACAATGATCTCCTGGTTCTGCTCATCTCACTCAGCATCAGTTCATGCAAGTCTCTCCAGGCCTCTCTGAAATCGTCCTGCTGGTCGTTTCTTACAGAGCAATAATATTCCATAACATTCATATACCATAATTTATTCAGCCACTCTCCAATTGATGGGCATCTACTCAGTTTCCAGTTTCTAGCCACTACAAAAAGAGCTGCCACAAACATTCTTGCACATGTGGGGCCCTTTCCTTCTTTTATGATTTCTTTGGGATATAAGCCCAATAGAAACTGCTGGGTCAAAGGGCATGCACAGTTTGATAACTTTTTGAGCATAGCTCCAAATTGCTCTCCAGAATGGTTGGATCCGTTCACAGCTCCACCAACAATGCATCAGTGTCCCAGTCTTCCCACATCCCCTCCAACATTCATCGTTATCTTTTCCTGTCATTTTAGCCAATCTGACAGGTAGAACAATAATATTCTATAACATTCATATACCATAGTTTATTCAGCCATTCTCCAATTGATGGGCATTCATTCAGTTTCCGGTTTCTAGGCACTACAAAAAGGGCTGCCACAAACATTTTTGCACATGTGGGTCCCTTTCCCTCCTTTAAGATCTCTTTGGGATACAGGCCCAGTAGAAACACTGTTGGGTCCAAGGGTATGCATACTTTGATAACTTTTTGAGCATAGTTCCAAATTGC
>JAJPUD010017345.1:0-15276 GCA_023553655.1 Myrmecobius fasciatus | reverse complement strand
TTATGTCAGATCAAGTAAAAGCAAAGATAGATCTAATTAAAAGAGATGCGGAAGGAAACTATATTTTACTAAAGGGTACCAGAGATAATGTAGCAATATCAATACTAAATATATGCATCAAGAGGTATAGCATCCAAATTCCTAGAGGAAAAATTAAGAGAGATGCAAGAAGAAATAGATAGCCAAACTATACAAGTGGAGGATGTCAACCTTGCTCTCTCAGAATTAGATAAATCAAACCACAAAATAAACAAGAAAGAAACTAGGGAGATAAACCAATTGTTAGAAAAGTTAGGTATGATAGATGTATGGAGAAAATTGAATGGAGACAGTAGGGAGTTTACTTTTTTTCTCTATGGCTCATGGAACTTATTCAAAAATTGACCATGTTTTAGGGCATAAAAACCTCAAAATCAAATGCAAAAAGGCAGAAATAGTAAATGCATCTTTTTCAGATCATGATGCAATAAAAATCACATGCAATATAAGGCCAAGAGAAAATAGACCAAAAGTTAATTAGAAATTAAATAATCTAATCCTAAAGAATGAATGGGTGAAAGAGCAAAACATAGACACAATCAGTAATTTCATCCAGGAGAATGACAATAATGAGACAACATAACAAAATGTGTGTGATACAGCCAAAGTGGTTATAAGGGGCAATTTTATATCTCTAGATGTTTACTTGCATAAAATAGAGAAAGAAAAGATCAGTGAACTGGGTTTACTATTTAAAAAACTAGAAAAAAAAACAAATCAAAAACTCTCAATTAAATACCAAATTGGAAATTCTGAAAATAAAAAGGGAGATCAATAAAATTGAAACTAAGAAAACTATTGAACTAATAAATAAAACTAAGAGTTGATTTTATGAAAAAAACAACAAAATAGATGTCTTTACTTAATTTGATTAGAAAAAGGAAAGAGGAAAATCAAATTGCTAGTCTCAAAAAGGATAAGGGAGATCTTTTCTCCAATGAAGAGGGAATTAAAGTAATAATTAGGAGTTACTTTGCCCAAATTTATGCCAACAAATTTAATAAGCTAAATGTAATAGAAGAATATCTGCAAAAATATAAACTGCCCGGGTTAACAGAAGAGGAAATAAATCATTTAAATAGCCCCATTTTAGAAAATAGAAATAGAAAAAGCTATTAATCAACTCCCTAAGAAAAAATCTCCAGGGCCAGATGGATTTACATGTGTGAATTCTACCAAACATTCAAAGAACAATTAATTCCAATACTAAATAAATTATTTAAAAGAATAGGGAAAGAAGGTGTACTATCAAATTCGTTTTATGATACACATATGGTACTGATAGCTAAACCAGGTAGGGTGAAAACAGAAAAAGAATATTATAGACCAATTTCCCTAATGAATATTCATGCAAAAATTCTAAATAAGATATTAGCAATAAGATTACAGAAAGTCATGCCCAGAATAACATCTTATGACTAAGTAGGATTTATTTCAGGAATGCAGAGCTGGTTCAATATTAGGTAAACTATCAGCATAATCAATTATGTTAGTAGCCAAACTAACAAAAATCACATGATTATCCCAATAGATGCAGAAAAAGCATTTGATAATATCCAACATCACTTCCTATTAAAAACACTAGAGAGCATAGGAATAAATTGGCTTTTCCTTAAAATGATCAGTAGCATCTATTTAAAACCATCAGCAAGCATCATATGTAATGGAGACAAACTAGAACCATTCCCAATAAGATCAGAAATGAAACAAGGCTGCCCACTGTCACCATTACTATTTAATATTGTATTAGAAATGTTAGCTTTGGCAGTAAGAGAAGAAAAGGAAATTAAAGGAATCAGAGTAGGTAATGAGGAAACCAAATTATCACTCTTTGCAGATGACATGATGGTATACTTAGAGAACCCTAAAGACTCAATTAAAAAACTGCTAGAAACAATTCACAACTTTAGCAAACTTACAGGATACAAAATAAATCCACATAAATCAGCAGCATTTTTATATATTACCAACAAAGTTCAGCAGCAAGAGATAGAAAAAGAAATTCCATTCAGAATAACGGATGATAGCATAAAATATTTGGGAATCTATCTGCCAAGAAAATGTCAGAAACTATATGAACTAAACTACAAAACACTTTCCACACAAATAAAATCAGACCTAGTCAATTGGAAAAACATTAAGTGCTCATGGGTAGGCCAAGCGAATATAATAAAAATGACAATACTACCCAAATTAATTTACTTATTTAGTGCCATACCAATCAAACTCCCAAGAAATTATTTTACAGATCTAGAAAAAAATAGAAGCACAGTTCATTTGGAATAACAAAAGGTCAAAAATTTCAAGGGAATTAATGAAAAAAAAGAGGCTGATGAAGGTGGCCTTGCTGTGGCAGATCTAAAACTATATTATAAAGCAGTGGTCATCAAAACCATTTGGTACTGGCTAAGAAATAAAATACTCGAACAGTGGCATAGGATAGAATCACAGGACAAACTAGGCAATAACTATAGCAATCTAATGTTTGATAAACCCAAAGGCCCCAGCTTTTGGGATAAGTACTCACTATTTGGCCAAAATTGCTGGGAAAATTGGAAACTAGTATGGAAGAAATTAGGGCTTGACCCACACCTAACATCACATACCAAGATAAGATTTAAAGAGTTCATGATTTAGATATAAAGATTGATATTATAAGCAAATTAGAGGAACATAGGATAGTTCACCTCTCAGACCTGTGGAGAAGGAAGGAATTTGTTTCCAAAGAAGAACTGGAATTCTTAATTGAACACCAGATAGATAATTTTGATTATTTTAAGTTAAAAAGTTTTTGTACAAACAAACCTAATGCAGAAAAGATTAGGAGGGAAACAAATTGGGAAATCATCTTTACATTTAAGGGTTCTGATAAAGGTCTCATTTCTAAAATATATAGAGTCCCATATTTATAAGAATTCAAGCCACTCTCCAATCAATAAATGGTCAAAGGATATGAACAGACAATTTTCACATGATGAAATTAAAGCTATTTATAGTCATATGAAAAGGTGCTCCAAATCATTATTGATCAGAGAAATGCAAATTAAGACAACTCTGAGGTACCACTACACACTTGTCAAATTGGCTAAAATGACAGGAAAAGATAATGATGAATGTTGGAGGGGATGTGGGAAAACTGGGACACTGATACATTGTTGGTGGAACTGTGAATGGATCCAGCCATTCTGGAGAGAAATTTGGAGCTATGCTCAAAAAGTTGTCAAACTGTGCATACCCTTTGACCCAGCAGTGTCTCTATTAGGGTTATATCCCAAAGAGATCTTAAAGGAAGGAAGGAGACACACATGTCCAAAAATGTTTGTGGCAGCCCTTTTTGTAGTGGCAAGAAACTGGAAATTGAATGAATGCCCATCAATTGGAGAGTGGCTGAATAAATTATGGTATATGAACGTTATGGATATTATTGTTCTGTGAGAAACGACCAACAGGAGGATTTCAGAGAGGCCTGGAGAGATTTGCATGAACTGATGCTGAGTGAAATGAGCAGAACCAGATGATCATTGTACATGGCAACAAGAAGACTATGGTTCTCTTCAACAATGAGATGTTTCAAACCAGTTCCTGCTGCTCAGTGATGAAGAAAGCCATATATACCCAGGGAGAGGCCTGTGGGATCTGAGTCTGTACCACAACATAGCATTTTCACACTCTCTATTGATGTTTTCTTGCATTATGTTTTCCTTCTCAGTTTTTTTTTTGCTTTCCTGTGCAGCAAGATAACTGTATAAATATGCATATATATATATATATATATATATTCAATCTGTCAAATATTTTAAAATAATTAACATGTATTAGACTTCCTGCCATCTAGGGGAGGAGGTGCGGAGTAGGAGGGAAAAATTTGTAACAGATAGTTTTGCAAGGGTCAATGCTGAAAAATTACATGTGCATATGTTTTGCAAATAAAAAGCTTTAACAAGAAAAAAAGAATACAGTGTCATAGAAAAATAGTTTTTTCAAAGGAACTATTCAGAAAAATAAGTTGGTCAACAAGTTCAAATGCTACAGAATGGTCAAGAAGAATAAGCAATGAAAAAGAAATATAATATAAATTTAAAACTTATACTTGCATTTGGAGAGATTAGTTTCAGTCCAATGTGGGCTAGAGACAGAAGTCAAATTCCAAGGGACTAAGATAAAGATGAAAGGAAAAAAATAATTGAGACTATGAATATAAGCAACATTTTCTGTAAGTTTGAACCTAAAAGAAACGAAGAGTTTAGGCAATAATTGAGGGGTTGGTGAGATTAACCAAAATGTTTATTTGTTGGTTTATTTGAAGAATGAAGGAGAACACTCCCATTTGCAGTCAATGGAAAGGACCTAAGATAACTTTGAAAAACATGGGATGACAAAAGAATGGAAGAGTAAAGCTGCTGCAGAACATATACAGGGATAGAATAAAGGAGAAAGTAGAGAGGTTTGTATTGCTAAAATTAATATGTTTATGATTGATTGATTAGCAAGCAATGAGAAGAGCAATCTTATCTTCATAGACTAGAATAAAGGAGGAAAGAATGAAAGATCTGAGCATGACATATTCGAATTAAAGAAGAAAGGAAGGATATAACATATTACTTCATTTTTTTCTAGTAAATTAAATAAGGTCTCTTAATAGGAGGAATAAAGTAGTGTAAATATCTTAAGAAAAAAGAAAAGATTTGGAATATCCATCATAGGGGATGTGATAGTAAGTCAATTAAAAATAGTAAAAGGATAAGCATATTGCACTTATTATGTGACAAGAAATTTACAGAATATAAAAAGTAGCAAAAAAAAATTCTGCCCTCAAGGATTTTACAATGAAATTGGGGAGCCAATAAGCAAAAAAATATGAACAAAGAAGATAACTAGAAAAATAAGAAATAATTAAAAGAGAGAAGGCACTTAGAGGAAGATTATCTGGGAAAGGCTTCCTAAAGAAGATTAAATTTTTAGTTGGGACTTGAAGCAACTGGGAAAAGGAGTACGCTGAAAAGAGGAAGGGGATTATTCCAATGACAGTCAAGGAAGAGTCCTAAAACCTGTGTCAATGAATCAAAGTATGTGGCAGATTAAAATGTAAGAAGACTGGAAGGCAGTGAGGACTTGATTTTGAAAGCTTTCAAATACCAAAAAAAAAAAGAATTTTGTACTTGATGCTAAAGGTGATAGCATTGTATAAATATTTTTATTTATGGAAACTGGAATTCAGAAAGATGACTGTCACTTAGATTGTCAATATGTGTCTTTCTAGCCATTGGGGATTATAAAATTTTCTTCTCTAAGGGAAGGTTTTTGAATTCATTCAAATATAAAATAATGGTCCCCATAGACACAGCAAATTCCTGTTTGATTGATGGCCTCCTCTGTGTACTCTATAAATCAGGAAGCTAGAACCTAGAGAAGGACCAGCACTTCATGCCTAGTGTTTCTGCTGGTTCAGGACCCAAATAAATTATCCTGTCAGATAGAACCTTTGGGGACAACTCTGCCAAAGACTTTGCTGATTGACACTAACCCCATATAGCCTTACACTAAAGTTTATGTCACTAAATAACTGTAACTTTAAACTTACAAGGATAGGGAAGAGGAGAAAATCCAGTTCCAAAGCAGCAGTGCAAGGGTGAAGGTACAAGGATTACTCTCACTTTCATATGACCCACAATTATTGTGCTTTAGAAAGGAAATCTGTTTCAGTAACTGGATAGAAAAGGTAGAGTGATTCTTCTTTATTGGACATATACCAACATCATGTCAACGTAGAATAGTTAAAATTCTCCGGGCTTTCAAAATGGCATAGTGCCATTTTGCAAAGTCTCTGAAATAAGAGAGGCCTATTGTATATCCTTTTCATTTAAAGTACATGGTGAGGCTATTAGCAGAAAAAATGACTTTGCTGAATGGCCTCACAAATCCTTTCTTCTGGACTCCAAAATAGGCATGGGATTTTTTCCCAAAAAAACCTTTTTGGCTTCATTTTTGTCTGTCACTTTGGGCTTTGTAAGGGGATTAGCTACCATTTACTGGATGACCTGCTGAAACAAAGGACATTGAAGGAGAATTCACATGACCACTTTCAAAATAACAGGAGTTCTAGGAAGTGCTTGGATCAAGGCTATGAATACAAAGAAGACAGATAAGATGGACATAAAAAATAAAATATGAAAGATCAGGCTACAAGAACATCCTACTGGGATAAGGCATATGGGCTCATGGGGGACATTAAGCCTTATGTCATTATTCAAATTGCTACTAAAATAATATGAGAAATGGTGTGACAACAAAACTGCTTTTTCCCAAAGACCTTTTTATTCTCTAAGTAGAAGAAACCCTAGGAGATAAATTCTTTTTTTCCACTACAGCCTGAGTTACAAGTATTCTAGGTAATTAAATATACTTTTTAATAGAGAGTAATCATCTATAATTAAAACCAAGATGTTATTGGGCATCATTTAATACCATTTTTGTGTTGGAAAAACTTCAAGTTATCACAGTGATTCAAGGTGAACAAATACCATTGTCCTGTTCAAATATGGACATACTGACTCACTATCATGTTCCAAACTTGAAAAGAGCTATTAATTTGGAGTTAAAAATCCAGGAATTAGGTCTCCATTCTGCTGCTGAATTGTATGATTTTTAGAAAACCCACTTAACTATTCTGGATGTCAGTTTTCACAGCTGTAAACTTAGGAGAGGGGAGAAAGGGATTTGAAAGCTACTGAATGTGCCAAAACAGACATTTTAGTATTCTTTTATAAGAATTTCAATTAAACTGTTGAAAAACAGAAAAGACAATTTGGACACAACTATATACATTATGTTTGCTATATAAGACAGAATAAAACTAAAGTTACTCACAATAAGTAAGTTGGGCATGAATATTAATTAAAAATCCTAATTGGTACTTGGTGTTAATTTGAAATTTACTTTAAAATCAGCTTTGTCAAAAGTTGTCCCTCTAATCATTAAGAAAGATAACCATTTCTCCTCAGAGTAGGAATTCTTGAAGTCATTCAACTCTGAAGGAATGCTCCCCATAACCACTTTGATTGATAGCCTCCTCTGTGTACCCTATTATTTAAAAAAAGCTAGAACCTGAAGAAGGATTAGAACTTCATTTCTGGTGGCTCTACTGGTCTAAGATCCAAATAAATTATTCTGTCAGATGAGGACCTTCAGAAACAGCCCTGTCAAAGAGCTTGCTGATTGACCTTGTCTCATATATCCTTATACTATAGTTTATTTCACTCTGTGACTACAATTCTAAATTGATGAGGGGAGGAAGAGGAAGAGAAAATCCAATTCCAGAGCAGCAGTGCCAGGCCAACCCTCCAAGCATTCCCCTTGGTTTCATAAGATCCACATCTATTTTGAATCCATGTGTATTCTGTCTTAACCTACAATGAATTTCAACAAAGTTATAATAAGTTAGGTATGTTTCTTAAACTTAAAATGTTATGATGTGATTGGTATTCATTTTTATGTAGGAGATATGACTATACACAAAACAATTCAATTGAAAAGGTAAGCAAAAATATCACTAATAATAATAAACATTTATATAATGCTCTATACTTTACATGCATCATCTCTTGATTTTCTCAACAATTCTGTGAGATAGGCACTATTTCATCCAAGTTTTACAGAAGAGGAAGTTGAGACCAAGATCATATAATGATTCGACAAGGGACATAAAACTAGTCAATATCTAAGGCAAAAAAATGAAGCTCAAGTCTTTTTAAATACAAGTAAATTTTTTTACTTATGACTATTCCTTCCTGCTGTTTCATAAGTCTGAAAAAGACCAAGAAAGGAGTACAGAGAATAGCCAGGCTGGTGAAGACTCTAGAAACTAGGTCTTATCAATAAATAACTCAGTAAACTAGCATTTAAGATCTGCTATGTTCTGGTCATTGTGCTAAGTTCAGAAGATACAAGGAAATCAAAAGATAAAAAAATTTAGTCTTTCCAGAAATGAAGAGGGAGAAAATTAAGAACATTTCGTATTCAGCAAAAATGCATGAGTAGAGGGAAGAATTGTTTGATGCAAGGACAAATATGGAGGTAGATGGATGAATATGTGGAAAAAATAAAGTATAAAGAGACAAGAAATTTAGAATATTATGTGGGGTTTGGAAACATTTTCTATTGGATTAAGGAACTAATAGAGTGATCAAATGTGTTTTATGAAAGCAGGTTTGACAACAGGCTGAAGAACAGATTTGGAATAGGGTGAGAATTGAGACAGAGAGGATAACTATGTCGCTGTTCTCCAAACATGAGATGATGAGAGTCTATATTTTCAGAGGAGAAAGGGGGTTGTAGAAGGGAGGGGTTGAAAAAAGAAAGCAAATATTACACCTACCTGACTGGCTAAAATGATTGATGACAAAAGTAACAAATGTTGGCGGGAATAAGGGGAAAATTGGACACTAATTCATTGTTATTGGAATTGTAAACTGATCCAACCAATTTGGATATCAATGTGGAATTATGCTCAAAGAGATATAAGCTACCATTGACCTTTGACCTAGACCTATTGCTAATGATAAGATTGGGGGGAAAAGAAAAATATCCATATGTCTTAAAATTGTTATAGCAGTTTATACTGGCAAACAACTGGAAATTTCAGCGATGCTCTTTACTTAGAGAATGACTAAACAAGTCATGATATGTTGTTGTTCTTTGTTCTCAAAGAGGGCCATGACATCAGGGAGGTGATGTCATGACACACAAGTGAATTGAATTTAAGTGAGGAAAGGCTGTGCAAGGTCACCTGTCTCATTTTCCCCTCCAGAGCCATCTGTGTCCAGTGGCAAGATATAGATCAGGACAACTGGAGATGGCCCTGGAACAATGGGAGATCTTGGTCTTTTTAAGCTAAGGTCTTCAACAGGTCTCAGTTTGACTGAGGCAACACTCATTCAGTTATTAAGCTAGGTAGCAATTGAGGCAATTGAGGTGGCTTAGTCCAAAAAAGTATAAATAAATAAATTAAATAAATAAATGGATGGATGGATGGATAAATGAATGAATAAATGGATAGATAGATAAATAAATTGATAAAAAATGAATGTGAATAAATAAATAAATAAGCAAACAAATAACTACATAAACAAATGAATGAATAAATAAGTAAACGAGTAAATCAATCAATCAATAAATAAGTGAATGAATAAATCTGGGAGGTGAAGATCCTCAAGGTTTCTGGCCAAAGCAGAAAGGAAAAGTATTTACATTCAATCTGTATCAAAAGGAACTCAAACAATGAACAAATGAGACTTGGTCTAGTACCTATTTGTGATTAATTAGAATCAGATTGGTTTGGGTTTAAGGCTTTGTCCTTAAGGAAGAAATCTTGCCAGTAAACCCCAAGATATCTTGGGAGGGTTCAGAAGTGCAAAAGACAAAAAAAAATGCTTTTAAGAGCAACTCTAGGCAATATCCTATGTGGACAGACAGAGAGAAGGAGGGAAGAAAAGAAGGAAGGAAGAAAGGAAGTAAGGAAGGAAGGAAAGGGGAGGAGGGAAGAATAAATGAAAGAAGGAAAGGATGAAAGGAGGGAGGGAGGGAAGGAGGGAGGTAGGAAACAGTCTTCCAACTGACCAATTCCAGGCCATATTAACTCATAAAGGTATTTGATTGTGATGGAATACTGTTGTGAAAGAAAGAAATGATGAAAATGATCTTATAAAAACATGAAAAAACTTCTGCAAAATAATAAAGAGTGCAATGAGCAGATCCAAGAGAATCTTGTATACAGTAACAGTAATATTGTTTTAATAATGACTTTCAATGAATGCCATTTTTTGTATGATAAATATTCAAATCAATTAAAAAGAACATATGAAGAAAGACACTATCAGCATCCAGAGAAAGAACTGATTAATAGAAATATGTATACAATAATTTTGCATATATATCTGTGTGTTTGTATGTATGTAGATATACACACATACATGTGTGTTTGTAGTTATATGCGTCTATGAATATTTGTTTCTAATGGGGACCATCTCTAGAGAAGAGTAAGGAGAAAAGGAAAAAATATATATATATACATGGTAACATTGTTGTTTTTATTATACTATGTTATAGAAAGACTTATTTTATTCCATATATTAAAAGAAAAGAAAAAAAAGGTTGTACTTGAAGAATATATGAGGAATGAGAAAATGAGGAGTAGAGAATGACACTTCGATTATAAGCCTAAATAATTTGGATGATGATATCATCCATAGTAATAGAAAAGTTAGGAAGAAGAGAAGATTTGTGGGGGAAATGTTATTAGTTCAATTTCGGTTGTTCTGAATCCATTTAGAAATACCAAAAAGTCAGTTGGAGCCTGAAAGTCAATAAAGTAATTAGGCTTGGACAAGTATATGTGAGAGTCATCTGCATAGAAATGTTAAATGAAACCATCAAACCTGAAGAAATTTCCAAAGTGAAATATTATAGAAGGGCAAGAAAAGAGAGAGAAGCACAGAGTCCTGGTGGATAGTTATTGTTTTACCAAGATGTGAATTGGATGAAATTCCATTTTAAAAAAAACAGAAAAGACAAATATCAGGAAAATCAGAAGAAAGCATTTTTACAAAACTTAAGAGTGTCAAGAAGAGCTGATCAACAATGTCATAGCCTGGGAAGGGCACAAGAAAGATGATACCTGAGAAAAGACCATAAGATTTGTCAGTTAAGAGATCATCAACAACTTTAGGGACATGTTTTGGTTGACTGATGAGTTTAGAAGCCAGACTGCAGAGAGTTAAGAGAGTGAAATGAAAGGAAGTAGGAGCATATGTTATTGATGGCCTTTTGAAGAAACCTCACCATAAAAAGGGATGAAAGATACAAAATAATGACTAATGGTTATAGATGGATCAAGTGAGGGGTTTTTGAGAATGGAAAGGATATGATCAGGTGTTTAAGCATTAGTATAGTAAACAGTAGAGAAGAGTAATTAAAGATTGTCTGACTTTGTAATTCCCTTTAGGATTTTCTTGACTAAGATTCTGAAGTAGTTTGTCATTTCCTTCTCCAGCTCATTTTGCAGAAAATGAACTAAATAAACAGGGTTTACATTGCTAAGGACCATGCCTAAGTGTAAAGGGGCAGGTCGATTCTCAGAAAGCCCCCACAGCTGTGAATCATAACATACTTGAAGGAATTGCAAATCAGCCTTTACTGATGCAGATGGCTGCTTGTGAATTGGGAGTGAAATAAATTGGAGGCAAGAGGAAAGAGGAGAGAGGTCAGAGAAAAAAAACTGCTTCTCAGTCTCCTTTATCATTATCAGAGTCTCATATGATGGGATCTGTTCTGCTGGTCAGAATTAAATTCAGGAAGTTGAATCTTTCTCACTTTGGGACCAACAGTCTATTCAATATATCACCTAATTTTCTCAGTTTAGACGATAGAACTCTTGGCAATTTTTGGTCAACCTCAAGGAAATAAGTCAATGTTTAAAGTGCCCAAATATAATAGGGAAATCCATCCTTGGCAATTTTCATAAGATTATAGCCTTCTATATTCAGTTTCATATAAATTTTCTTGTATATATTTAAATAGGATGATAGGTTGAAGAACAGAGAGATGAGGTGGAATAATATGAGGCTATCGAATGATTTCTAAAAGAGAGCAATGAGTGGCTGAACTATAATTAAAATTGTGTGAGCAAAGCAAAAAGGAGAGAAACAAGAGAAGACAAGCCCCTTCTTTGTGCCCATTGTTAATGTTAATAGAGACATATAATCAGAGAATTTTGGAGTAAGAAGGTAATAATACTCATGGAGTCTAAGTCATACTTAAAAAGTCCTCTCCATTGTAAAATACTCATTTAGTTCTGCCAATAGAGGAACCTAGTACTTCCTGAGACAGTCTGTTCCATATTTATATAGCTCTCAATGCAGACATTTCTTCCCCCTCCTTTACCCCTCCTCCTCTCTTTGTTGTTGATCTTGTTGGATTTAATGGTTTAGGGTGCTGACATATACCTATGTGTGTTTATGTTTCTATATACTTACACACATATTCTAAATAAGCACAACTGTAAATATATATATATATATATATGTTAGCTCGAACTATTCATTTCTCACCTGACTACATTACATGGGATTTCTCTAATTAACTTTTCCATTATCCAGGAACTTTCCAGATCCCCAGATCCTCTTTCCAGCTTGCTTTTGTGTTCTTTTTCCCACATATATATATATATATATATATATATATATATATATATATATATATATGGCATATGTTGTATGTATATGCACTTGTACTTGTGTATGTTTTTGCATGTATGTGTGTATACATGTATCCTATTTTTCTTAGACTTTTTTACAGTGCTTCCAATAAAGAATGCTAACATGTAAATTGTTGAAATTGTGTGGTAGCTTTGATGCAGGAAAATAGTGTTGTTGCTTCAATGTAGGGTCATAGAATGTGTTTTTTTTGTGTGTGTTTGAGCTCTTATGCCCTACTGAAACTACCGTACAGACAGAAAACGAGTAGGTTTTGTCCCATCTATATTTTATGCATTTTCTCTGACTCTAGACTGCTTCCCAAGAGCCAGACATGGCTACACCATAGGGAGTAACCTATTATGCCTGCGGTTCTATACTCAGCAGAAGTTGGGAATCTGAATAGTACATTCTGTTGTTAATATTTTTTCTTCAAATGTAAATGCAGAAGTTAGTTCATAACAGAACAGGGTTGCCCAGCATCAAATATACCATTTTTCTAAATATATTTTAGTATAACTTTGATTGTTTTGGTAATTACTTAAAATCAATGTGCTCTTTCCATATACAAAGATGATAAAAATCAGTTTACAATGTGTTTTGAATTGTTTTTCCAACAATGGGAAATTGATTTGTAACAATTCAAGGTAATATTACTTGTTGTTGTTATTTAACTTAGGAAAATCACATATCTTGATTTTTGTCTGACTAAAAAATGTAATACATAATGGCAAATAATTGATTAGTAGAAAAAAAGTTTTATTTTTAAGATTGCTGAAGCTTTGCTTTAATCACTTTATTCACCATTGAAAACTAACCACCTCTGCTGTAGAGGAAAGAAATCTGATAGGAAACATGCCTTAGTGGTATGAGGAAATTGAAGGCTAGGTCACTAGATTGAAATAATACTAACATGAAATAATAAAACAATGATGAGATCATTCCATCTCTAGGGAGAGAAGTGGTATCTTCTGTATATTTGATCTCCTTCTTGTTCTCTATCATTAATCATTTTTTCTTGCCATGTTTAACAAAAGTTGCTCTTAACTTTGATTTCTGCATAAATGAAATTCATCACCATCTTATACCAAATTCAATGGAATTCTTATAGTTCTTTGATTCCTTGGACTGTTTGCAGTATCTGATGCTAATAATCAGTCCCTGTTTCTGGAAAATCTATACTTTAACTTCAGAGAATTTCCATTATTTCGATTTTCCTTCTTTCCCTTTCTTTCTCCTCAAGGTGATCTAACTAGGAAAGAGAACACAAAAGAAAGCTAGAATGGGGACTTGAGGATCTGGAAAGATCCTGGACAGTGAAAAAGTTAGTTGGAGAAATCCCAAGTAGTACAGCCAGATGAGAAATGAGGAGATATTTGAACAAAGCTCTTTATTTAAATGGAAACTTGAGGTTCAAAGTCTTATCTTCCCTTCACAGATGTAGAGGGTAATAATGAAGTGGAGGACCAAGGCTGAGAAGCTCTTACACGATGCTCGTGGGTTACAAAGACAAAAATGAAAACATTCCTGCCCTCAAGAAGTTTATGCACTATTTTATGAACACATGCAAGCCTATTCAAAATAATTATATATCAAATACACACAAACTAAATACAGAATAATTTGAAGTTTGCAAAATGGTATGCAAATAACTTGAGTCAAATAATTATTTTGATATGGTTTCACCAAATGATAGCAATAGCCTACTCAGGCTATTTCAGGCTAACTGAAACTTTACCTTGAACAAATGCAAAAAAATTCACAAAATTAGAAGTTTTTTTCCATATTTAATTAATCTTAAATTAATTAATTGAGTAATAATTTCCATGTCATATGTATGTATATATACATGTGTATATATTCATATCCTATGTGTATACACAATGTATTGTGTATATGGTACATATTATGTTTTATTTCTAAAAATGCATACTTCATTGATTATCAAAAGCAGTAAGTATGGTGAAGTTAACTGTTTCAAAGATGCTTTGAACCCACAATGAAACAGAATCAGTCATATCACAGAAGAAAAGAAAATGCAGATCTATAATGGGGGGCGGAGCCAAGATGGCGGAGTGAAAAGGTGACTTTCTGCCTCTCCTCCGATCTTCTCTCAAATCAACAATAACATAAGCCTCCGAACTGATCTTCAAGTCAACGAACTCAGAAATATTTGGGCACAGCTCTCTGGATAACTTCATATCAGGTTAGTCGGACTCAGACAGAGAGATAAATAGAAGACAACTGTGCAGGCCGGAAGTGAGGGTGGGACTCAGCTCAGCTCATCCTGGAAGAAATTCCAAACTCCAAACTCCAAATTCCAAACACCTGGAGTTTATCTGAGGCACTCGGGACACCCTGCCCTGATTGGGGGCAGGTGTTCTGGAAGACTTGCCTTGTTTAAGGAGTAATTCGGACTTAGTCCTAGCCCCCACTGGCCCAGCACCTTAAGTCAACTCGCCGAAGTGCCCCAGGGCAAAGCTTTTTGCAGCCGCGGCTTTTTTTTTTCCCCTGCCTTAAAGAGATATCCACACTGTCTAAAAAAAAAAAAAAATATGAAGAAGAAGCAAAAGAGAGCTCTCACCACAGACAGCTTTTATCAAGGCAAAGAAACGACCTCAGATACAGAGGTTTCTTTAGACAAAAATCCAGAGAACATCAGCCAGGATCATCACTGGTCCCCTTTTCAAAAGGCCTTTCTGGAAGACTGCATAAAGAACCTCAAAAGAGAGCTGGAGGATAAATGGGAAAATAAACTGAAATCAGTGCAAGAAGGATATGATACCCTGCAAAAGAGATATGAAAAAGACACCAATTTATTAAAAAATAAAATTAGTGAAGTGGAAAAAGAGTGCAATGAACAAATTGGCCAGTTACAAAAGGAGCTTAAAAAGGTAACTGAAGAAAACAACACTTTAAAAATAAGAATTGAACAAATGCAAGTGAATGAATCACTAAGACTTGAAGAATCAGTCAAACAAAAACAAAA
>JAJPUD010017344.1:490-31549 GCA_023553655.1 Myrmecobius fasciatus | reverse complement strand
TGGAAACTAGTGTGGAAGAAATTAGGGCTTGACCCACATCTAACACCACATACCAAGATAAGATCTAAATGGGTTCATGATTTAGATATAAAGAGTGATATTGTAAGCAAATTAGAGGAACATAGTATGGTTTACCTCTCAGACCTGTGGAGATGGAATAAATTTATGTCCAAAAAAGATCTGGAACTCTTAATTGAACACCAGATAGATATTTTTGATTATATTAAGTTAAAAAGTTTCTGTACAAACATTAATGCAGTCAAGATTAGGAGGGAAGCATCAAATTGGGAAATCATCTTTACATTTAATGGTTCTGATAAAGGCCTGATTTCTAAAATATATAGAGAATTGTCTCATATTTATAAGAATTCAAGCCACTCTTCAATAAATAAATGGTCAAAGTATATGAATGGACAATTTTCAGATGATGAAATTAAAACCATTTCTAGTCATATGAAAAGTTGCTCCAAAACACTATTGATCAGAGAAATGCAAATTAAGACAACTCTGAGGTACTACTACACACCTGTCAGATTGGCTAAAATGGCAGGAAAAGTTAATGATGAATGTTCGAGGGGATGTGGGAAAGCTGGGACACTGATACATTGTTGGTGGAACTGTGTACGGATCCAACCATTCTGGAGAGCAATTTGGAGCTATGCTCAAAAAGTTATCAAACTGTGCATATACTTTGACCCAGCAGTGTTTCTATAGGGCTTATATCCCAAAGAGATCTTAGAGGATGGAAAGGGACCCACATGTGCAAGAATGTTTGTGGCAGCCCTTTTTGTAGTGGCTAGAAACTGGAAACTGAAGGGATGCCCATCAATTGGAGAGTGGCTGAATACATTATGCTTTATGAATGTTATGGGATATTATTGCTCTGTAAGAAATGACCAGCAAGATGATTTCAGAGAGGCCTGGAGAGACTTGCATGAACTGATGCTGAGTGAAACGAGCAGAACCAGGAGATCATTATACACGGCAACAACAATATTATATGATGATCAACTCTGATGGACATGGGTCTCTGCAACAAAGAATTGTCTCAAACCAGTTCTAATTGTTCAGTGAAGAAAGCAATATACATCCAGAGAGAGGGATATGAAATGTTGACTACAACATAACATTTCCATGCTCTCTGTTGATGTTTGCTTGCAGTGTGTTTCCTTTCTCTGATTTTTTTTCTTGCACAACAACTTGTGAAATATTTTATCATTATTAACATGTAATGGACTTCCTGCCATCTAGGGGAGGGGTGGGAACTGGGGGTAAAATTTGTAACAGAAAGCTTTGTAAAGATCAATGCTGAGGAACTACCCATACATATGTTATGCAAATAAAAAGCTTTAATTTAAAAAAAGAAGAAAGTGGAAAATATTTTATAATTGTGTTCATATAATTTGTCCTGGCAGGTAGACTCCCAAATATTTTATATTATCAACAGTAATTTTTTTTTATTAAAGCTTTTTATTTGAATAACATATATATGGGTAGTTCCCCAACCTTGATCTTTACAAAGCTTTGCATTACAAATTTTACCCCCAGTCCCCTCCCCTCCCCTAGATGGCAGAAAGTCCACTACATGTTAATAATGTTGAAATGCTTGAGAAGTTATGCATGAAAAATCCTATCTACAAGAAAAAAAAAAAGAATCAGAGAAAGGCAACACAATGCAAGCAAATGTCAATAGAGATCATGAAAATGTTACATTGTGGTCCATATTTCATTTCCCTCTCTCTGGGTGTATATGGTTTTCTTCAGTGAACAATTGGAACTGGTTTGAGACAATTCTTTATTGCAGAGATCCATGTCTATCAGAATTGATCATCATGTAATATTGTTGTTGCTGTGTATGATGATCTCCTGGTTCTGCTCGTTTCACTCAGCATCAGTTCATGCAAGTCCCTCCAGGCCTCTCTGAAATCGTCCTGCTGGTCGTTTCTTACAGAGCAATAATATTCCATAACATTCATATACCATAATTTATTCAGCCACTCTCCAATTGATGGGCATCCCTTCATTTTCCAGTTTCTAGCCACTACAAAAAGGGCTGCCACAAACATTCTTGCACAGGTGGGTCCCTTTCCCTCCTCTAAGATCTCTTTGGGATATAGGCCCAGTAGAAACACTGCTGGGTCAAAGGGTATGCACAGTTTGACAACTTTTTGAGCATAGCTCCAAATTGCTCTCCAGAATGGTTGGATCCATTCACAGTTCCACCAACAATGTATTAGTGTCCCAGTTTTCCCACATCCCCTCCAACATTCATCGTTATCTTTTCCTGTCATTTTAGCCAATCTGACAGGAGTATAGTGGTACCTCAGAGTTGTCTTAATTTGCATTTCTCTGATCAATAGTGATTTGGAGCCACTTTTCATATGACTAGAGATGGTTTTAATTTCATCATCTGAAAATTGTCTGTTCATATCCCTTGACCACTTATCTATTGAAGAGTGGCTTGAATTCTTATATATATGAGACAATTCTCTATATATTTTAGAAATGAGGCCTTTATCAGAACCATTAAATGTAAAGATGATTTCCCAATTTGATGCTTCCCTCCTAATCTTGTCTGCATTTGTTTTGTTTGTACAGAAACTTTTTAACTTAATATAATCAAAATTATCCATCTGGTGTTCAATTAGTAGTTCCAGGTCTTCTTTGGACATAAATTTATTCCATCTCCACAGGTCTGAGAGATAAACTATATTATGTTCCTCTAACTTGCTTACAAAGTCCCTCTTTATATTTAGATCATGAACCCATTTAGATCTTATCTTGGTATGTGGTGTTAGATGTGGGTCAAGCCCTAATTTCTTCCACACTAGTTTCCAATTTTCCCTGCAGTTTTTGCCGAATAGTGAATATTTATCCCAAAAGCTGGGGTTCAACAGTAATTTTAAATGTATTTTCTCTTTCTATCTCTTGCTTCTGGGTTTTGTGTAATATATAGAAATGCCAATGATTTATGTGTATTTATTTTATATCCTGGAACTTTGCTAAAATTGAGATTTTTTTCTAATAGTTTTTTAGTTTATTCTTTCTGATTCTCTAGGTATACCATCATATAATCTGAAAAGAGTCATAATTTGGTGTCCTCATTACCTACTCTAATTCCTTTAATTTATTTTTCTTTTCTTATCACTAAAGATAATAACATTTCTAATAAAATATTGAATAGTAAAAGTGATAGTGGATAAATTTGTTTCACCTTCTTATTTGGAATGATTCTAGTTTATTCCTATTGCATATGATGCTTAAGGATTGTTTTTTATAAATGCTAGTGGTCATTGTAAGAAAAACTCCATTTATTCCTATACTCTCTTTTATTTTTAATAGGAATGGGTGATGGATTTGGTCGAATGATTTTTCTGAATCTGCTGAGATAATCATAGGATTTTTGTTAGTTTGGTTATTGATATAGTCATTTATGCTAATAGTTTTCCTAATAATGAACCAGTCCTGCATTCCTGGTATAAATCCTACTTGGTCACCGTGTATTATCCTCAACATAACTTGCTGTAATCACTTTGCTACTATTTTATTTAATATTTTTGCATCGGCATTCATTAGAGGAATTGGTCTATAATTTTCTTTCTCTGTTTTGACCGTATCTGATTTAGGCATCAGCACCACATCTGTGTAATAAAATGAATTTGGTAGGACTCCTACTTTCCCTATTCTTCAAAAAAACCTTGACTGCTTTTGGAATAAATTGTTCTGTAAATATTGGGTAGAATTTGCTTTTAAATCCATCTGATCCTGGAAATTTTTTTCTTAGTAAGTTAATTAATAGCCTGTTCAATTTCTTTGTCTACACTGGGACTATTTAAGTAATTTATTTCCTCCTCTTTTAATCTGGGCAATATATATTTTTGTAAGTATTCATCCATTTCACTTAGTTTATCAGATTTTATTGACATACAATTGGACAAAATAGTTCCTAAACGTTGCTCTAATTTCTTCTGTATTGGTGGAAAATCCACCTTTTGCATTTTTGCTATTAACAATTTGATTTTCTTCTTTACTTTTTCTAATAAAATTATCTAAAGGTTTATGTATTTTTTTGTTTTTTTCCCACTAAATCACCTTTTGGTTTTGTTTATTAGTTTAATAGATTTATTTTTTTTTACTTTCAGTTTTATTAATTTCTTTCATTTTTGTAATTTCAAACTTGGTATTTAATTGGGGGGTTGATATTTTCTTTTTCTAGCCTTTTTAGTTTTATGCCCAATTGATTGATCTCCTCTTTCTCTATTTTATGCAAGTAAGTATCTAGAGATATAAAACTTCTCCTAAGAAGTGCTTTGGATGCATCCCATAAATTTTTGTACATTGTCTCATTATTGTGATTATCTTGGATAAAATTATCAATTGCATCTATGATTTGTTGTTTTACCCACTCATTCTTTAGGATTAGATTACTTAGGTTTCAATTAATTTTTGGTCTATTTTCCCTGGCCCTTTATTACATGTAATTTTTATTGAATCATGATCTGATAAAGATACACTTACTATTTCTACCTTTCTGCATTTGATTTTGAGGTTTTTATGCCCTAATACAATGTCAATTTTTTTTTGTACGTGATGTGTACCACTGAGAACAAAGTATATTCCTTTAAATACCCATTAAATTTTCTCCAAAGGTCTATCAGACCTAACTTTTCTAAAATTCCATTTCCCTCCTTAACTTCTTTCTTATTTTATTTTTCTATTTATGTAGTTCTGATAGAGCAAGGTTAAGATCCCCCACTAGTATTGTTTTGCTGTCTAATTCTTCTTGTAGTTTTCTAGGAATTTGAACGCTATACACCTGGTACATATATGTTTAGCATTGATATTCCTTCATGATCTATCATTACATACCTTTAGAAAGATATAGTTTTCTTCTTTTTCTCTTTTAATTGGATCTATTTTGCCTTTTCTTTATCTAAGCTCTAAGGGCTATCTAAGATCTTATCTAAGATCAGGATCACTACCCCTGATTTTTTTTTTTTTTACTTCAGCTAAAGCATAATAGATTCTGCTCTAGCCTTTTACCTTTACTTCATATGAATTACAACATATTGTAGGATCCTGGCTTTTAATCCAGTCTGCTATCTGCTTCTATTTTAGAGAAGAGTTCATTCCATTCACATTCACAGTTAAAATGACTAACTCTGCATTTCCATCCATCTTGTTTTCTCCAAGTTATATTTTTCTTTTTCCTTTCCCTATTTCTTTCCTGATCTATGATATGCTTCTGACCACCACTTCTCTCAATATGTCTTTCCTGTTTGTAGGCCCTTTCTCCTTTCTTATCCCTTTCCTATTTTACTTCTGTTCTCCTTTTTATTATCTCTCCCCTTCCTTTCACCTTTCTCTTCCTACTTCTCTATAGGATGAGACAAGTTGCTATATTAAACTAAATATGCCTGATATTCTCCCTTTGAACCAAATCTGATGAAAATAAAATTCATACAATGCTCATCCTCCTTCCTTCTCTCCCTCACATGTAACAGGTCTTTTTTGCCTCTTTATGTGATGTAATTTACCCCATTTAACCTCCCCTTCCCTCTTCTTCTAGTACAATTCCTTTTCTACCTGTATCTTCTTTTTAATATCTTCACAGTAATATCAAATTATAACCATACCTTCTAAGTATACCTATAACAATGATAGTTCTCAAAAGTTAAAAATTTCATCTTGCCATATAAAGATATAAACATTTTAATCTTTAAAAACAGTATTTTTCCCTTCTCTTATTTTTCTATGCTTCTCTTGAGTTCTGTATTTGAAGATCAAATTTTCCATTCAGCTCTGGTTTTTTGATAAAAAATACATGAAAATCCCTTATTTCATTGAATGTCCATCTTCCCTCCTAAAGGATAAAGCTTAATTTTGCTGAATAGTTGATTTTTGGCTGCAATACAAGTTTTTTTTTGCCCCCTGGAATATCATATTCCAGGCCCTTTATTCCTGTAAAATGGAGGCTGCTAGATTCTGGGTAATTTTGATTGTGGTTCCTTGATATTTGAATTATTTCTTTCTGGCTTCTTGCAGTATTTTCTCCTTGATCTGATAATTTTGGAATTTACCTACAATATTCTTTGAAGTTTTCATTTTGGGGTCTCTTTCAGGAGGTGGTTGGTGGATTTTTTTCAATGTCTACTTTACTCTCTAGTTCTAGAACATCAGGGCAGTTTTCCTTGATGATTTCTTGAAACATTTTCTAGGCTCTTTTTTTTTCGTTGTGGTTTTCAGATAGTCCAATAATTCTTAGATTGTTTTTCTTCAATCTATTTTTCAAGTCAATTGTTTTTCCATTGAGGCATTTTATATTTTTCTTCTATTTATTTCATTTCTTTTTTTTTTACTTTGACTGATTCTTGATGTCTCATTGAGTCATTCACTTCCATTTGTTTAATTCTAATTTTTCATGAATTATTTTCTTCAGTAATTTTTTTAAATTTCCTTTTGCTTTTGGCCAATTGAACTTTTAAATGAGTTGTTTTGTTCAATGTTTTTTTTCCCTTTCAGAAATTCTGTTTTTCAAGGAATTGTTTTATTTTTCCATTTCACAAAAACTATTCTCAAGGAGTGATTTTCTTCAGAAAATTTCTGTATTTCCTTTTCCAGAGCTCTTATTTCCTTTCCCCATTTTTCTTCTAACTCTCTTTTAAGATCTTTTTTGAATTCTTTCAAGAGTGCCTTGTGAAATGAAGACCAACATATCATCTTTTGAGGTTTCATTTGCAGATATTTTTCCATTAGGGTCTTCAAGTGCCAATAGTGTCACTATTCTTCCCTACCTCCTTAAAAGCTATCTTAGATCAGAACTCTTTTTGCTTTTTTTTGCTCATTTCTAAAGACTGAAGTTTGCTCTTAGGGCAAAGGGAAGATTGTCCCAAATTTCCTCTACAAGTGACAGTGGCTTCAGACTGCCCTAAGACTGGTGCTGTCCCCTTCCTTCCTGTGCTGGGTGAATGTGGCCAAGTCCCCTGTTATACGGGAGTTTTTGGGCTCACCATTTGCTTTCTGTAGTTGTTTGGAGGTCTCACAGATAGGCTGCAGATGCACTGATTTCCAAATAGGACAGAAGAACAAATGATGCTGCATTTTGGCTACCAGCCTCTCACTAGATTCTCTGAGCACTAGGAAGCCTCTTTGTCCTGGGTCTCACTGCACTGTTCCGTGCTGTGCTGTAAATCCCCCCTCCCCTCTGTCTGATTGAGACAAACTTTCCTGAAGTTCTTCCAAAATATCTTCTGCTAGAAATTTGTTATACTACAAATATTTGTGGGTTTTGTCACTCCAAAATCTGTTCAGAAACTTGATCTGTTGATCATGAAGAGGAACTCAGATAAAGATATGTCTACTCTCCACCATCTTGGTTCCACCCCTTTTCTTTCTTTGTGTGCTATGTCACATTAACTGTCTGGTATTGTAGGCATTTGTCTAATTTGTCAGTTCCAGGAGATCCAAGACTGTTGCATAATATTTTTCTCTCCCCTCCAGTTTCTGCACATAGGAAAAGCTCAACAAATATTTATAAAGTACTGAATATTGAAAGGTAAAACAACAGCAGCAACAACAGCAAAAAACTTTTCTTCTATCCAAATGACATGTTTGAAATGAGAATCTTAATGCACTTTGCCTCCAACAAGCACAGGAACTAAGCTCATCAGTATCAGCTTCTTCATTATTAAAACCAATCTAAAAAGGAGCAATAGTTTGCTGTCACAAAGAATTGCCAGGACTAGGCAAGGTCAATATGGAGCAATGGGAAAGAACCCAGGTTTAGAACTAATATAATTGGGTCAAGTGACTTAACTACTTTGGTCTCAGTTCCCACATCTGAAAAAAATAAAGAGATTGGATTAGATGATCTTTGAAGTCTCTTCTATTTTTAAAAACTCTGATTGCAAGTGTGTCTGTAAATATAAAATTTGTTAGTGACTTGTGAATGAGAGATAATCTGAATTTAATGTGTAACAAAGACCTCTTTTTTGCAATTGTCTTTTTTCTTTGTCGTATTTTTTTCAATCCTAATTCCTTTTTTTGTAAACTTGTAAATCATCAAAGAAGACGTCAAATGAAAATATGTGATCAAATGAATGATAAAATATGGTGTATGTCTTGAGGAAGTTGGTATAATAGAAGATTCCAAATTCAGAAAAGGTCATGAACTTTTCTTCAACCCAACTATGTAGTTTAGTTTGGATTCCTAATTTCTTCTTTAACAGAGAAGATGAATCAATATTAAGTTAATCAAGTAGGTGTATTATATCTTTGTAGTACTTCTATCATGAAGTGCAAATAAGGATATAAGAAAAAACATATATAGCAGGTGTCAAATCATCTTCAGGACACAATTGTATCACAGATATATTTTCAGTATTTCATCAGGTTCATATTTATAGACATGGCATTGATCTCCTAGTTTTGGTCACAGAACCAGAGCTGCTAGAACTAAAAGGGGACTTAAAAATCTATCTGACCTAGCAGAATTCCAAGGAAACATAAGTTTCTTGAAGTCAAGAGCCATTTTTCATTATCTCTTCATGGTCTCATTGTTTTGTACAATGTCTTTCACAAAATAGGGATTTATTAAAGGTTTGTAAATTGAATTCAAAGGGCGCCTAGTTAGTGCAGTGAATACAGTATCAGTTCTGGATCCAGAAAGACCACCTTGGTATTTATATTCCCATTAAGGAAGGATTCATGATAAAAGAGTGGTAGTGGATGATGATTATAACAATAGTACCTAAATAGCATATGAGGATTTATAAAACTCATTGCATATGTTATCTTATTTAGTCATCAAAACAGCCCTATGAGGTAAGCCTTTCCATTTTACAGATGAGGAAACTCAGACTGAGAGAAGTTGAATGACTCACTCAAGATCTGAGATGAAATTTGATCTCAGAAATTCCTGACAAGTCCAACACTCTATCCACCATTCCAGCTAGCTTCTCAATATAGAACAATGTAAGTCTGATGAAAAATACTTTTTCTCCAAAGTGTATCTTGTAAGAATATAGGTTCATATACATTTTTGTGGGACCCTGAAGAGGGCTATGGATTGGCAATGAAATGGAAAGAGATAACATGATATTGACAGAGAGATCAAATGAGGAGCCATTTGCTAAATCCAAGAAGCAAAGGCAAACATTCATATCTTACAGTTTCCCTGAACATAGGCGGAAAATTATGGTCTGAGTTCAGAGGCAAGCCCCAGTCAAAGACCACGGGATATATGGACAGAGAAGGATCAGAAGATCAGCAAGGAAGGGAAAGACTAGAAAGAACCAATCTGAAGAAGCACCACTATTTGGGGCACCTGAATAGATTTAAACTTAGTCAACTAATGAATGTATAAAGTGAATTATGAATGCAGCAGTGTGAACTAGTTTGAAGACATATTACTGACAACTTTACTGTTGGGGCTTCCTTTTTTTCTGTCCCAAGTGGTTCTAAATTAACAAAAGCTGATCATCCTCTTGTTATTAATTTTGGGATATTAATTAATTCAAACCCAGCTGCCTTCTGCCTGATAAAAATGTACTTTATTTCTTTATTTTTTGAAAATTTTTAAATTAAGCTCTAGATTCACAACACAAATCAGCCCAAGACTTATTTTCTAAATAAACTTCACACATTGCTAATCACATTTCTCTTTGAATAAAGTTGTCCTCTCCACCCCCCTCCAACACCACAAAAAACCCTAACTTTGATAATATAGCATTCATATATGTCAGGAACATTTTTATTCTGGAAAATCTGTGGGTGCAGCAAAGATGTTTCTATCATTGCATGAGGGCAATGGAGCGGCTCTAATCCATACTGATAAAACACAGATGTTCTCTGCTGAGTTCCCATTCATCTTTCATGGTGAGTGTTGCAATTAATCAGCTACTTCCCCTGTCACCTTCTTCTAGCAAGATCATCTACTCAAGAGCTCACATTCCCTTTCATTGATATATATTTTGTGTGGCACCCAAGATGAGTCTGATGTGGTGGGGGGAGTTGGGGAGAAGGGATGATGAGTCCAACAGGTGTGCAACAAATGCATCCTCTTGTAGTCTAACTAGTCTGAATCAAGATTTAATATCTTCAGTGAGAAGAAACTGAAAAAAGGCTTTCTTTTCAAGTGTTTTTCAATAACTTTAAAGCTATTTTTCTGGCAAAGTCAATTAATAAGAAAAAGCCCATCCTGAAATGAAGCAAAAACAAAGCAAGTTTGAGGAAAGGATAAAATGAAACCTCTACTTCTGCCCTTTGAATGATCATAGACCCCAAAGTGTCCATCTGACTTTGATACAAGTTTTGTTTTGTTTTTCAAGGCAATTGAGATTAAATGATTTTGACACACCTAGTAAAGTATCTGAGGCCATATCTGAACTCAAGTCCTCCTGACTACAGGGCCAATGCTATCTAGCTGCCTCCACCGATCTGACTTTGACCTCTTGGCTTTAGGAAGGCAAGTTCCTACTGGATGTTTAAAGCTGAAAAGGACCCCTAAAGTCCCTTTGTCTAACAACTCCATTATTTTTCAGATTATAGGAAATAGAGACCAAAGGGCTTCAATAACCAATCTTTGTTGACTTATTTGTTAAGAAACATTAGTGGAACCTGAACTCAAGTCTTCTGCCTCTGGATTATAACCCAATGGCCCTTGGTTGTTCTCTATAGCTAGACCAAGAAGGAATGCTCACTTAGTTCTCTATGAGCCTCTTTAAGCCTAGCCCACTCCTGTAACATCCTCTTATCCAGTGTTTCCAGAATTGTTGCTATTTTCTGGTCCTGGTCTCTTAACCTTCAATCTAAAATTCATTGTTTCTTATAGTCATGACTGTGATAGAATGAGCAGTCTTAAATAACAAAATTTAGGGAGATGTACTTATTTTTTCCTTTGTTTCAGGTAAGATCATTTTTCCCCCTACATATAAAGTTCATAGAACATAGATTAAAGTTAACAGTATTATTGATGGTGAACTATGTAGTACATTTTTGTTTAGTCAATTTTCAGTTATGTCTGATTCTTTGCATCTCTAGTTAAGGGTTTTCTTGACAAAGATACTGGTGTGGTTTGCCATTTCTTTGTCCAATTCATTTTGCAGATGAGGAAACTAAAGCAAATAGTGTTAAATGACTTGCCCAGGGTCACATAGCTAGTAAGTGTCTGCAGCCTGATTTAAAGCCAGGTCTTCTAGACTCCAAACTCAGTATTCTATTGACTGTGTCACCTAGTTGCCTGGGTAGCCCATAGCCGAACCATTATCCCTTAAGTCCTTCTTAAGTGCTATTCTGATTGCTTTCTCCATAGTTATCTTCCACAGTTTAGTAACCATAGCCAATAAGGTAACACAATTAAGAGCAGTACAAAAGCTTAAAAAATGTTCTGGAAATTACAAGGTAGATCAGATGTGATTCAAGTTTGTGTTTCTCTTGTATTTTGAATGATTCCTCCACTTAACTCTTTCTCTTTAAACCCAAATCAGCCCATTTTTTTTGACAAAACCTCAGGAGCTGCTTCCACCAAACTCTAGGAAATAGGATTGAAACCATGGAAAGAGTGATACATGAAACTGCTGTAAGAAATGGACTTCTCTGTAGCAGCTGAGGGACATTCAGTTCAATGCATTCTGTTCAGCTAAGCTGTTACTGTTTGTCCCTAACTGTTGTGACTTGAATAAAAATAACTCTCTGTCCTTTGTACTGGCATTTTGTGACTTATTTTGAATGTGATTAATATTTTATCAGAAAGTTACAAATTGTCCTTTAAGCTAGAGACTTTTAAAAAGTCTGATGGATTCTTCAATGTGATTTTATTATGTTAAGAGGAGGATGAAACCTGTAAACCATTTTCAGTGACACATTCTCAATTGCATAATAGGATTCTATATTCCAAAATTCAATTTCCAGGTAATTTAAGAGAGTGTATCTTTTAGACAAAGTATTCCAAAAGTCTCAGTGCAGATTTAAGCTATTAGAATTTAAATATACACTAAAACTTTTGGGACACATATTATAAAGTACATGGACTTTTCTTAGATTCCTTACTCCCTGCAAAGAGTTAAAGAACAAGAACAAGAATGAAAACAAAAACAAGTAGAGAAGAACAAGAAGAACAAAAAGGAGAAGAAGAACAAGAATAAGAAAGAGGAGGAGTTGGAGGAGGAGGAGGAGGAAAGCAGAACATGGCAGGATTACAAGGAAAGAAAAGAATTAACTGTGGTCCTTAGTTCTGAGCAGTAAGCCAATCTCTCTTTCACTCTGGGGCTTCTTGTAGCCTAAAAAAAAGCACCAGAAGAAGCTGACACATAACTACAGAGGAAATTAATATCATCCATGTAGATATAATGTAGAAGATTCAATTATCATCTGCTAGTGATTCTCAAATGTATTTATCTATCCCTAGCCACTATTTTAGCCACCCAACTGAATCCTCCAACTGCCTATCAAACAACTCAAATTAGATGTCCTGCAGACATCTTAGACATATTAAAACATGAATTCATTATTGTTTCCCCAAAACATCCTTTTGAAGTTTTATTTTACTGCTAAGAGTATCAATATGCTCCTAATAACCCAGACTCAAAAATTAAGTTTAATCTTTGTCTTCTCATTCTTTCTCATTCCCCCACAGCCAATCTATCACCATATCCCCTCAACTCTATTTTGATGGCATCTCTCTTTCTTTCCCAAGTCTCTCCCTGCTCAAACTGATCTATCTAATGGTCAGGTCTTACCATATTAATCCAACTCCATTCCACAACTCCAATGGCGCCCAATGACAACTAGTATTAAATAAAAAAAAAAAATCTTGTTTGGATTTTAAAGTCCCCCAAGAATAATTCCTCAATTCCCCCAACATTTCCAAACTTCTTAAACTTCACTCTTCTCTATAGACTGTGATCCAGAAATTTTAGCCTCTTTCCTATTCCTTCCACAAGACACTTCATGTCCAAACTCAGAGCATTTTTACGTATTATCCTCATGCTCAGAATACTTTCCTCCTCATTTCTACCTGTAATTTATTTCTGTAATTTATTTCAAATCTAAGTAAAAAATCCCACCTACAATAAAAAAACAAAAACAAAAACAAACTAATTTTAGTGCCATCACAGCAATTATCTTCAATTAATCTTATAAAAATCTTGTTTGCATATAGTCATTTTCATATTATCTTTTTCATTAAAATATGAGCTCTTTCAAGGGAGAACTGTTTTTTGCTCTTTTTTTTGTAGTCCTAGTCCTTAGCACATAGTAAGTACTTAAAAACTGTTTATTTCCTTCCTTTCTCTAACAATGAAATCATAGATGCAGTACAAAGAAATAGACAAGAAACAGAGTATGCATATTGCACTTAAATATTTACAAAGTAATCACCAGAAAGAAAAATTGCCTTTTTCTAATGCATCTTTGCAGTTGCTCTGAAGTTTAGTCTTAGAGATAAGCCTGCCATAGTGATAGTTTCAGCCATTCATCCAGGTTTACATGGAGTTAAGCAATGTCAGAAGCAGAATTAAAATTGAGTATTTTCTGACTGCAAAGCCAGCATTCTTTCTACTACATAGTAGTAAGCTAGTACAACAAAAAATGGTTTGATGTCCGTGTTTGCTCTTTTCTAATTTTTTTCTTATTTTCTCCCTTATTGAGGAGGGGAAAGACAAGTTTCTTGGAAAGTTGTTTCCATTTTCCTCAGTTTTTCAGGGTCCTGCCATGGGAGGGATTTCCCCAGCTTTTGATCATTGTCTCCTCTTTTTCTGGCCTCCCAAAACAGGTCCAAAAATACAACTTAACATCTGTTTCACTATTGGGAACACTTCACTAGAGTAATACTGATGTCTTGAACCTCCTTGCAAAGAAGCACAAGATAGGGTCTCTAAATTCTCCAACATCCATACATCAGTCTTAATATTCTTAAAACTGTTTTCTCTTTTCAAGGGTGGATTCTTGGTTAGACCATAGATATGCCCAGGAAAGCTTTGTTCTGAAAAAGGCCAGAATTCCAATGTAGGTTGTGATTGAACTGTCTGAATTCTTACAAACAACTACCTCTATGCTGGCCCTGATGAGACTCCTTAAGCCCATCAAACCTGAGTGAACCCTACCTTCCCAAATTTGCCAAGTTAGAAGGATGGAAATCTTCGGGGGAACTATAGTATACCATAAGTATCATCTAGACACAGGTGTTTCATCCAAGTTGCAATCCTTCCCAACCACCATTTCATGACTAAGCTACCAGCAATGTAGTTATTCTGGGGGGGGGAGGGAAGGGTTATAATTAACTTCTAGAATCTTAAATTCAGGACTCTTTTGATATACTTGTGACTCTAGGGTATTCTTCATAATTCTGAGCTGTCCCATTTTCTCCTTTTTTCAATAGTTACTTAGCTGAATAGTCTGCCATATGTGGTCACTCAAAATTGTATTTGCCTATTTTTTTCCTAGCACCATTCCTTCTCAGTCATATTTCTCCAAAATAGCCTGAGAAGAATGCCTGATTCAGATAGGCAACACAAGACTAAATATTATTACCAGCTTTTAACAAATATATTTTCCTGGTTGCATATATGGTGTGTGCTTGGATGGGGGGAGAGAAGAAGAGTATTGTAGTGAGAAGAGAAAAGACCTAATTTACCACATTATTCTTCTTAGATAGACACTCTAGAATAATATCTAATACTTGCTCAAAGGCTATGCCCTGAAAATGAAAATAAATGGCTAAAAGTTCTATTTTCTAAGTGTTGGATACACTGGTTGGCTTCTTCTTTAGGGACTTCTGGGTACAAGGAAATAGATTTTTTTTAAATCATAGCTTTTTATTTTCAAAATACATGAAAAGGTAGTTTTCAGCATTCACCCTTGAAAAAGCTTGTGTCCCAAATTGTTCTCCCTCCTTTCCTGCACCTAAACATCAAATGATCCAATATATGTTAAACATATTACAATTCTTCTACACATACTTCCACATTTGTCATGCTGTACAAGAAATATCAGATCAAAAAGGGAAAAAATGAGAAAAAGGCAAAAAGCAAGCAAACAACAGTAAAAAAAGGTGAAAAATATGTTGTAATCCACATTCAGTCCAGACAATTGTCTTACTGGATGTAAATGATTCACTCTATCACAAGTCTATTGTTGACCTGAATCAACTCATTGCTGAAAAAAGTTATATCCATTAGAATTGATTATCACATAATCTTTTTGTTGTTGTGTACAATGTTCTCTTGGTTCTACTCCCTTCACTTAGCATCACTTCATGTAAGTCTGTACAGGCCTTTCTGTTGATTATGCCTTATAGAAAAATAATACAGTGTAATAGATTTTGATTCATATCAAAGGATCTGGATTAAAATACTGCCTTTATCACCTGTGTGACTTTGAGAAATTTACTTAATTCCTTTGATCTCAGTTTCCTCATTTCTAAAATGGCCTCAAAGGTTCTTTGGAGCTCAAAATCATCTTTGATATTATCATCTTTCCCAAAAAGCTACTCAAAGTATACTGACTTTCTTATTCAGTCGTTTCAATTAAAGCATTTAAATTCCCAGGATGCTTTAATAAATGGTCTAGTCCAGTGTTTCTTAACTTTTTTCCATTACTGACCCCTTTTCACTCAAGAAATTTTTATATGACCATGGTATATAGATATATAAAATCTAAAACACAAATAATAATTTCATACCCCTCATATTCAGTTTTATGACCCCATGTGGAAACAACCCACAGTTTAAGAAGCTTTGGTCTAGTTGAAGCCCTTATCTAAACCTTTCTTTAAAGCTTTAGAATCAACAAACAGTTGCCAATTTTTTTATTTCCACAATATCTCTTGTATTTGATTCTTTTTTCTATTCTCATAATCCTCAACCTAGCCTCATTTCTTATTATCTCTCATTTGGACTATTGGAAAAACTTCTGAATTACATTCCCAGGCTCTCCAAAACTCTCTGCAGAGTTATCAAATTAATATTCTCACTGCACAAACTTTTTACCTGAGCATTTAAAGCCATCCACCATCTGCCTTCCTGTTCAAAAATGTCATGTTCTATCTTTCATCTATACAGGCTTACCTGCTTTTCCATGTTGTTATTTAGCCTATTCATCGTATCTGACTTTCTCAAAGATACTGGAGTACTTTGTCCTTTCCTTCGCCAGCTTATTTTACAAAGGAAAAACTGAAGCAAATGCAGTTAAAGTCACTTTCTGAGGGTTACACAGCTAATAAGTGTCTGAGGCTGGATTTGAACTTGGGTCCTCCTTACTCTAGGTCTGGTGCTTTATTCATTATGAAACCTCTTTATCTCTGCTAGTCTAAGACTGATATTTCATATTTGAAATTCTGTGCCATTCCCCAGTAATTGCCTCCTCATCTTTGCCACCTGGGACCTCTCACTTCCTTCAGGAGGTGTCACCTCCTATCCCTCTATATCTCTTGGTCTTTCCCAGATGTTTGTATTGTCACTTTCAGATACCTTGTACTTACATGTCCGCATCCATTCTGAATCTCTACTGTAGGGCAGGTTTTTTCCCCCATTATGTCCCTAGTATTTAGCACAATTCCTAATGAAAAGTGCATATTATTAAATGTTTGTTGAAATGAATTAAATTGAATTTGAGACTTCCATCAAAACTCTGTCATATGAGATTAAATAGTAATTAACAGGCAGAAATGATGTGCACTATCAATAACTATTCTCTTTGCCAGACACCCAGTCACAGATGTATAAGATTTTTGATTTGGGTACCTAAGAAACCCCTAGGAATTCTGCATCACAATGCAAATGATTGGGGAGGGGTTATCTTCCATAAAAAGAACTGGACAATTTAGTTTCTGCCTCTCAGTCAATTACCCAAGGACAAAGACCACCCTAATTGATGATTATTTGTTTCTGGGTCTTAAATAACAGCTTAAATTTATCTCAGAAGATCAATGCTTGCTCCTACTTCCCCTTAAAACATGGGTGGAGATTAAATGTTGAGCACATGGAGAAACAGTGTTGCTGTAGACTGAGGTGTTGGGAAACTGCCATAGAGACAGATATGAGAGTTTCATATTGTACCATTGCCACAAGCCTTAGCTGTTCCTTGAAATAAGATATAAGGAGTAAGAAACATCCAGGTTCAAATGCTGCTCCTGGACATTACTGAGAAACTATGAGCATGTCATTTAAATTTTCCATTTGTGAAATTTCACATGTGAAAAGGAGATTATACCTATAGTATGTCTGAGTTCTTACAAGACTCTAATGAGACAATATCTGTAAAGGGATATATACATGTCTCTGTTAATAAAAATGACATTGAAGAAGAGACTTTACAATTGGTTTTACACCAAGCCCAAGAGATCATGAGACCTTTCCATCTAACTTGCCCTGGAAACTTCCTATATGTTTTGTCCCTTTACTACTAGAATGTCCGCTCTTCAAGAGCAGGTACCATCTTTCCTTTTGCTTTTTTATGCCTGGAAATAAGCACAGTGATTTTTTTTCTGCTTTCTTTTGCTTTCATGTATTGTTTACAAGCAGTTCCAGTTGATGGCCAGGATCTAGAAATTTAACAAAGCTTATGTAGTCCTCAGGACTATTGATCACAGATGTTTCTTTTGAACTCTTGCAGCCAAGTTACATCACCTTCACTGCTAGACTAAAATAATTCTTTTTTTCTTAGGATTAGAGACTGGAAGACTAGTATTCTGGGCAAAAGGGTAACAAGGGTACTACTGTGAAGTTGTGTATTTATCCAAAAATTGAGGGTTCTGATTAAAACAGTTCTATGGGTGACAGAGCTTGCTTTATTAAGAAACGGTCTGCATTGAAAGTAAGAAGGCCTAAGTTATTGCCCATCTTTAAGATTTAGGGTACTAGTAATGCAACATGAGCACAGGACATTATCTCTTGGCCCCTTCTCTCTACCATATGGACAATAGTTATCATTATACAACCTTTCTCCTGGTGTTGTCATGTGGAAAGTGCTCAGCAATTTTTAAAATGAATTGCTTTATGCTATATGCTATATGAATGCATGTTATTATTTTTTCTGTATTTCAAGTGAACATTTGTGTGACAATCAGTCAGTATGTGATCACATTGAAAACAGAGTTCTATGTAATTAATTGCATTAAAAGTCTGCATAGTTCAAAATTTTCTATATTCTGGGTTTCTTTGACTATGTATACATGACCAAAGGATATCATTCTCAAACATCTCCTAAATTCTGGGCAATTGTTTATTATTATATTTAAATAAAAGTTTCAATCAACAAAAAACTCTTTTCTTTCCTTTGAGGTTTACAAACTATTTCCAGTGGGCCAATGAAAATGTAAAAAATGTTCTTGGCTTTTAAGCCATACAAAAGTAAATGATAGATTATGTTTTGCCTATAGGTCATAGTTCATAGTTTCCTGGCTTAGTTAATCATCTTTAACCTTAGTTTTGGTGATACAGCAGTATCTAAAGTTTATAGGATTCAAAAGTATTGAGTATCATCCAGAAATTTAATGATCACCACTCAAAAATATTTAGGTATGCACTAGATCACAAACTTTAAGATTTATTCAGAAAAATTAAAAAGTTTTATTGCCCTTCCCTTAATACTGATCCCAAATCTAATCTTTCTTTTCATTCCACACTGCATGATTAATTAATAAATACTCAATTTAGCACTAACTCCTCACCTCCTCCTCTCAGGATCCCAGGTTTCCTATAATCAATTAGTCAACAAGCATCTGTTAAATGTTTAGTATGTGCTGAGTGTTAGAAATATAAGACAAAAGTAGAAGAGATTATGTCCTCAAAATGATTACATTCTATATGCATATTTATTTATATATGTAAAGAAGATCGACCAAGGAGAACTGACATATTTTGGACACAAGTAGTATGTTTGGCTTAAATCAATCCCCTGTCTGAACTTTGGAGCACTCACAGGAATTCTGTTTCCATTCTCTTAACCATGTAGCAGACAGACAAATGTTTGATTGACTGCTGAGTCAGGAGTAAGTTATAAAAAATACTGAGCAAACATTTTTTCTTTATTAGTGAATAAAAAAGATGCTGACCTCCCCTGTATACCAGAGTTTCTTGTCCTTCTTGCATCCAAAGCTTCCATAAAGCCAAAAGTGCATGACTCTGTCGTTGAGAGAGGTTGTAGAGTGATTCCAATTGCCTCCTGCTGACAAATGCCTATATTCTCACCTAAGCTGTCAACATGTGGTCCTAGAATACAGGTCTTTTTTTTTGCTTTCAACATCGATTTTTTTTTTTTACTACTGAAGTGAAGCAAGCTGCAATCAAAAGATTGGGAAAGCAAAGGTCTGAAAGTTAGAGGGCTTGACAGATTTTGCAGGCAGCTGAGTCCAAAATGGAGTGAAATTCTAAGCCACTAGTTTGACCCAGCATTGAAGATAGCTGTATCGCTAAGAAGCAGCAACTCATTCCATTGGCAGTACCAAATTTGGAAATAAATTTACAAGGGTGAATACTTTATAGTACATTTTCAGGTTGAGACTACTTTTTCCAGGAACTGGGTAGCATAAGAGAAAGTTTCTACTCTCAAATGTTTTGAGGGAGGAAATGTTTGTATTTCTGTTCTTGCTAAAATTCATTAAATGTCCCTTTGTTAAAAAAATAATTGAAATTAATTGTTTAAAATAAAACTGGGAAGCTAATGACTGGCGATTGATACTCAACATAAAGGAAGCTTAAGCTGATAACATTAGAAAAGAATTACCCTTAGTTCTTCAAAAATTCCTCTAGAAACAAAAAAGAGAGAGAGAAAGGGGTAGCCCTTCTCAGAGATCTAATTCTTCTGTGAGAGGAGGATAGGATAGGACAGGATGGCACAGCATACCATAGCATAGTATATTATAGTATTGTATAGACTATAGCATAGTATTGTGTAGCATAGCATAGTGCAGCATAGCACAATATAGTATAGCATATTCTGTAGCATAGAATAGCTTAGTATAGTATAATATATACTATAGCATAGTGTAGTATACTATATATAGAGATATATATGTCTATATATCTCTATATATAGTATAGCATAGTACAGTAGTACATGCTATACCATAGCATAGTAAATTATAATATAGTTCTCTTGGGGTGGCAAAGAACTAGAAATTGCAAGATTGAATAGCTAAATGTTATGTGGTATATGATTGTGCTGGAATACTACTGCGCTACAAAAAAATGATGAACTCACTTATCTCAAAAAGACATGGTAAGACTTACACAAAATGAAGTGAAGTCATTTTTACTATTACAAAAATACAAATTAAAAATAAAAGGCACATAGAGATATCTGAAAACAGAAAAAGAACTGATAAATAGAAGTAACAATAGAAATATGTGTGTATGTATGTTTATGTGTGTGTGTGTATATATATATGTGTGTGTGTGTGTATGTGTGTGTGTGTATACTTATTTGTATCTAATGGTACCCATTTTGGGAGTGGAGGGGAAGGAATAAATAAGGAAAGGAAAAAATGACATTTTTATTACAACTTTATTGTATATTTGGAGGGAATAGCAAGTTATACATGATGAATTTGCACTTTAATGTACAATTACTTTTTTACCAAGATATAGAAGTACTTATTTTGTTCCCTAAATTGAAAATTAAATTGATTTTTAAAAAAGAGAAAGTAGGGAGACAGAGACTTCCAGGGGTGGGGCCAAGATGGTGGAGAAGAAAGCCAATTTCTCCCAACATTTTCCTCCAAAAAAAATACTCAAAAAATATTTTAAAATAGTGCTTCAAATCAAATTCTTGAATGGTGGAGTCAACAAATGATCTCTATGAGACATTCATCCAGTCCACAACAAGTCAAGATTTTGGAAAGAAAAATCTGTGATATGGAGGGATAAAGACTGCCCCAGAGATCACATGAATAAATTACCATGAGAATAGGTAGTGTGGCAGAAGCAGCAGTAGGTTCAGATGGTCTAAAGAAAGAAAGGGCAATGGAAAATTGCCCTTATATTTTAGAATCAGAGAGTAGAATAGAAATTAAAAGACTATTGATTACCTCCTAAAATAAGTTCCAAAAACTTCCAGGAATATTATAGCCAAATTCCAGTACTCACAGATCAAGAAGAAAATATTGTAAGTAGCCAGAAAAAAAAAAATCAAATATCATGAAGCCATAATCGGGATAACATAACATTTAGCAGCTTTTATTTTAATAAGAAACCATATGATCGCACATTTATACTTGGAAGAAAGCTGAGATATCATCTCATTGACAACTTTATTTTATACTTGGGAAAATTAAATTTACGAAGGTGATTAGTAGCAGATTCAGTATTTGCCTGTAAATCCCAGGTTTTTTTTTTTTTTTCCTACTATGCTACACTAGTTCTGAAATAGGCAAGAGGTATTTTGGAGGTTAATTTAATTAAAAAATATGTTTATCTTAAATGTCTACTTAGAAACAAATATATAAAATTATGTCAGTTAAAAATCCTATTTTTCAGTGCTTTGTTTAAATACAATAAGAGTTCAGGAATGGGACAATCTAATTTGGAATGGAACTTAAAACAAAAAGGTTTCATTGAAGAGACCAGTTTAGAGATAGATTTTGAGGGGCAGCTAGGTGGCGCAGTGGATAGAGCACCAGCCCTGAAGTCAGGAGGACCTGAGTTCAAATCTGGTCTCAGACACGTAACAGCTGTGTGACCCTGGGCAAGTCACTTAACCCCAATTGCCTCAGCAAAAAAAAAATAAATAAATAAAATAAAAAAAAAAATAGAGATAGATTTTGAAAGATTGATGGAACTTGCCTAGGGAAAGAGTAGAAGGGAAATCATTCTAAGCAGGGAGAATAGAACAAGCAAAGATAAAAGAACAGGGGAAAACATAGAATGTGCTGAGAATGTTGGAGACATTGGTATAATTGAAACAAAAAATACACATTTAGATGTAGAGAAAAATTAGATTATATTAGTAAATTGAGTTCTCATTATGAGGAAGACTGTGAAATCCAGACAAAATAGATTAGAATTGACATACTAAGTGAGGGTAAGGTTGAATAATGGTCCAAGATAATGAAAATATGATGAAAAATCTTTTTTCAGAAAGATTAGTCTGACAGCAGTGTTTAAAGCAGGTTGAAGAGACTGCAGGTAGGAAACCTAATTACATGAGGGATAATTAAGCTGGGGTTCACAGAAAGATTTCAGGAAAGTTCATGAACTTGGATGGGGGAAAATGCATCTTTATTTTTGCTAACCTCTGGCTGAAATTTAGTATTTTCTTCATTTATTTAAAAACATTCTTAGTAGGGTCACATAGCTTCACTACAGTGTCAAAGGGACCCTAACTTTAAAATGTATAAAATTCCTGAACTAAGAGATTGAGAGCCAGTATTCATACTAATTCATTTCTTTCCTTTCTTTTTTTTACTCAATTATTCCAAATTGATGACAGTCAGACTGTGAAGACTGAGCATATGAAGTATAAGCATAAGGTAATAGGCTATTTTGTGTAGAGTTTGTGGACTAACATTACTTTGTAGATTTTTTTTATTAAAGTTTTTTATTTGCATAACATATGTATGGGTAGTTCCTCAACATTGACCCTTACAAAGCTTTCCATTACAAATTTTCCCCTTCCCTCCCCTAGATGGCAGGAAGTCTACTACATGTTAATTATATTAAAATACTTGACAAGTCTAATATATGTATACATATTTCCATACTCATCTTGCTGTGCAAGAACAATCATATCTACATGAACAAAAAATATCTGAGAAAGGAAACCCAATGCAAGCAAACATTGACAGAGAGCATGGAAATGATATGTTGTGGTCCACATTTCATATCCCTCTCTCTGGTTGTATATGACTTTCTTCACTGAACAACTGGAACTGGTTTGAGACAATTCTTTATTGCAGAGAGCCATGTCCATCAGAATTGATCGTCATATAGTACTGTTGTTGCCGTGTATAATGATCTCCTGGTTCTGTTCATTTCACTCAGCATCAGTTCATGCAAGTCTCTCGAGGCCTTTATGAAATTTGTAGATATATTTTGTGCATGAAAGATTTGCTATTATAATGAAGGTATACAAAATAATATGAAAGAAAAGAATAAAGCTAAAAGTATAAAACTTCATTGATTAAAATAACTCCTTAAAAAGCAAATTAGGAACATAGAAAAATAAATACAAGAGCTCACAAAATAATTCTTTGAACATTAGAATTGGGAAAGTAAAAGCTAATAAATAATTCCATGAGATATCAAGAAACAGTAAAATAAATTCAAAAAAAGAAAAAAAAACAAGAAAATACATGGAAAATACTGCTATTTTCAAGCTGGACATTTGTTTTAAGAACATTTCAAATTTTCCAAATTGATAGAGTATACAAATACAGATTCCAGATAGACAAACAGATTGATAGATCAATAGATGAAGGTAAAGAGATATAAATAAGTGTATATATATAAGTATATATATATACATATGTGTATATGTATATATATACATATATATATGTACAGAGATTGGTAGATAGATAGATAGATAAACAGATATAGCTAAATAATCAGCTAACTGCTACAGTGGACAGAGCAACAGGATTGGAATCAGGAAGACCTGGGTTCACATCTGGTCTCAGATATTTACAAGCTATGTAACCTTGGGCAATTCACTTAATCCTATTTGCCTCAGTTTCCTCATCTATAAAATGAGTTGGAGAAGGAAATGGCAAACTACTCCAGTAGCATTGCCAAGAAAATCCAAATGGTATCATGAAAAGTCAATCATTACTAAAACTGACTAAACAACATATATATATACATAGATATGCATGCATATACCATATTTTATACACATAATGTACATAAATGCATACATGCATATACAGACAGACATACTAAGGAATGAGTTCTATTAAATGTTCATCCAAATTTGGAAAATAGGAACACTTCATTTGTTTTTGGGTGTGTATCTGTGTGTGTGCTTTTTTAATGGGTTAATGGTTGGGTTAAGCAATTTGGGGTAATTGTAGATAATATGTAGGTGGCTCTGCAGTGTTTAATGTGCAATCAGCATAATATCATCCACTAACAGAAACAACTAGAGGACTTCACAGATTCTTCCCTGAATTGCATTGAATTTTCTCCATGTCAAAGATGGTAAACAGTTTCCCTTCTTTATTCCTTCCTTGTTATTAATATTCAAGTGGTAATTAAACATATCTGCATTTTTGTTCAGTTGTTTTCAATTCTTCATGACCCCATTTGAGGTTTTCTTGGCAGAGATACTGGAGTGGCTTCCCATTTTCTTTGTCAGTTCATTTTACAAATAAGGAAATTGAGGCAAACAAGATTAAATGACTCATCCAGAGTCACATAGCTACTATGTATCTCAGTCTGGATTTGAACTCATGAAAATGAATCTTCCTGACTGCTCCATATAACTATATGTATTGACAGATGTATGAGAGACATTTTTAGAGGAAAATCATTAATGTAGAATTTTGCTCTTAAAGAACAAACTATTTTGGTAGATATTAAATTATGGTATTATATAGTACATCACATCATATATCATGTTATATTTGGTGGGAAATTATTTTTCCTATAACTTTTACTCAATTGCTCTTTATTGACAAAGACATTGTATATTTTGGAATATAGCTAATAACTTGAAGCAGGCAACATTTTGTCATTAATTTTCTTTACCAGTGGGAGACAGGGAAGACTTTGAATCTTTCAAAATGATTCCTGACTGGGAACCTAATTTTTCAAATCATTTCCAACTAACAACTCAATTTCCTTTTGTACTACGCTAAGAAACTAGTTCAGCATTAACTCCAGGGGAAATCCCTATCAACAATTTTGAAAATTCAGTAGAACAGAAGCCTTTCTTAGCTCGCATCATAGAACTCAGTTGTCAATGAACCATGACAGCCATTCATGATATATATTGGCTTTAAAAAGAAGCAGTTGAAAACCAGGCAGGTCATTTGCTCCAAAAAAATCAGATATTGAAACTTTTGAAACATTTCCTTTTTTGAGAAATTTCAAAATGTGTTAAAGAAGAGCTCAGAATTTTAGTAATTGAAGGGTTATGTACAAAAAGCTGAGTTAGAGAAAAAAGTTATCATGCTGTTCTTTTAATTTCAAAGAAGGAGGCAGAATAAAAGTAATTAAAAATAATTAAGGTGTAAAGTTTAGCACTATTACCAAAGCATCAACAATGAAGGCAAGATTAAACAATAATTATAATAATAAAACCCCTCCATGAGCTGCCAGTAAGATTTACTTAGAAGGATAGCTAACAATAATCACTTACTATGGAATTACTGGGACTAAGCAAAGCAACATAATGTGTCCACCATATGAATAACTTAAGAAAAACAGTTTCAGAGATAACTTGATGGAACTTCAGAGTTCATCGGATCCTATCCTTTCATTTCATAATGATAGCTAGCATTAATAGTATTTTGAGATTTATAAGGTGCTTTATGAATATAATCTAATTCCATGCTCATGCACATCCCTGAGGTACCTATTATTATTTCCATTTTACAAATGAGAAAACTGAGGCAGAAATTGAATGACTTAACCAGGTTAAGCTGTCTAAATATTAATGTTCCACATAATTGGCAGTTATTTGGAGTTTTCTTTTACTTTGTTTTATTTTGTTTTGTTTTTACAAATAAAACTTCAATGATACCAGTTCACAACAAGCAAAAATTAAAGGCCTCAAAAATGCTCTTCATGCTGACTTTTAATTTCCAATCATATGTTTATGTCACCGTTTCTGAGCACTGACATTATATCTTACCACATACCTTCTATTAATTAGGGTGATTTCCGGAATCATAGTAAAAAGAGGAAGGACAAAAAGATAATTTATAATTATTTAGTAATTGCTAGCAAGTGTCTTAGGCATGATTTGAAACTCATACATTCCTGGTTGCATGGATTCTTAAGAGTTATGATTTTAACCACTTCATAAGTATTACTTAAATGTCTAGATATTCATTTTATACATAGCTGGCAGTTACTTTGAGTTTAGGATTACCCTCTAAATTATTTTTATTCATACTCTCAATGAAAATTCCTAGAAAGAAGTGTTACCTCTGAGAAAATGGAGTCTGCCAGTGTTTATGACCAAGAGGATAGAGAAACAGATGATTGCAATAATGAGTTATACATGAAATAAATCAAGCTAGGGGTTCCATGAGAGAACAAGAGTGACTGGACATATGAAGGCTTCTTGTACTTGTTGCTGTTAAGTTATTTCAGTGAACAACTCTTTGTGAATACTTTTGGTGTTTTCCTGGCAAAGATACTGGAGTGATTTGCCATTTCCTTCTCCTGTTTATTTTATAGATGGGGAAACTAAAGCAAACAGGTTTAATTGATTTGCTTAGGGTCACACAGCAAGAAAATATCTGAGTTCAGATTCGAACTCAGGAAGTTTTCCTGATTGCAGACTTGTCACTCTATCCACTGTGAATGGCCAACAACAATATCAGCAGAAATTTTTATCAGGATTTATATTGAGTTGTCCACATATTATCTTATTTGAGCTTCATGACAACCCTGAAAGGTAGTTACCATTATTATCACATTTTTCATTTGAAATTGAAAACTTGAAAATTCAAGTAGAAAGAGGATTTGTGAGGCAGCTAGGAAATGTTTAAGGCTAGATTTAAATTTATGCCTCTCTGACTCCTGGGCCTAGTACTCCATCCACAGTGTCATATAGCTGCCTCTGGAAAAGAATTACTGAAATCATTAAAAAATGTGACTGAAAAAGTTTTCTTTCTTTCTTTTTGGTTTTTTACTATTCATTTTTGTCCCTTCTGTTTTATTATTTCAGTGGTACTCTTTCCCGAGGTTAATCAACATAATGTTTCAATAATATTTAACCTGAATTACATCCGGAAGGTCCAGTATTTCTAAATAGGTGATAGATAAATGAGGCAAGGTAACTACCACTCAACGAACCTAAATATGGGACCCATGTATTATATTTTTTCCCTATCAGACTTGTGATTTCATCAGCATGGGAAGAAAGAACTTCTATTAATAAATATCTGAACTGTCGCTGCAATTTGTAGAGTTTCCTGGGGCAATGAAAGACTGAGTGACTTGCCAGTCCTAATACAGGGAATATGTGTCAGAGGAGGGACTTCAACCAAGACTTCTTTAGTCCTAAGCAAGCTTCTATCTTCTATACCATGCAATCTTCTTTACCATTATAAGAGAGATAGAGGCTAGTCCTGCTGATGATGTGTGACATACATGTGAATAAACTGAGCTTTGGAGATGTTAATTGACTTGCATAAGGTTATATACAAAATTTATTACAGATCCAGAACTAAAATCCAGAGCTGCTGAGACCTAATCCATGTGGTCCCCTTTTCTTTATTCCAATAATGAAGGCTGTGGGTACAAACTATTAAAAAAATGCTCAATAAATAGGGTAATATTCAGAGAGATTTTAAGAGATTGAAATTCCATTTCAATCAGAAGGCCTCAGAACTAAATATAATTGAACACAATTCAAATATATACAATATGTAAATCATGATGGATAGCCTCCTCTTTCCTAAACTTCCTTGCCTCCAGGTAGACCATTTGTTTGTGGTAGCCAAGAAGTAAGCATTGACAAGTAAAAATTGCATCCACTATTACTTCCCAAGTAAATTTAATTATTTTTTTTAAAAATGCTATTACTTATCTAAGATCACACTTTGTCAGATCTAACTAAAATCTACTATTGATCAATCATATAATGAGAATCAACAGTTATTTAATAAGTATTTACTGATACCTATTTTGAGGTCATGACAATGGTGGAAAAAACCATCATCACTGTGAGTGACTTTATCTCTTGACCTTACAGGATAATCCTCTTAGTGTCATAGACACTGAGACACTTAAATCCTTCAGCTTTCCCACCCCTCCCATACAGATAGCTTTACTGCTCACATGCCTTGTATAAGATGGGAATCACCAAATGTATTACTTCTGGTAAGAGAGAAGACTACTAAGCCTGATGATCTAACCTGCCAATGATCCAAATATCCTCCATATGCCCTTGCTCTATATCATGCAGATACTTGCATCTTACCATTTCAACCACTGCTGAACTCTTGAAATTTCGTTTTTAAAAACTGAGCTTTTTCACTCACCTTATGCTGATTTTTCCTTTTATATGTTTTTTTTTCCCCCTCTCAATTAAAGTACAGGTTCTTGAGAGAAGGCATGCTAGCATTTTCTATTTGCAACCTCAGTGCTTGACCCTCAGTCAGACTCAGAGTCAATAAATATTTATTAGGCTATCCTGCTATGTGCCAGGTATTGTACTAAGGGCTGGCAATGCAGAGAAAAGATATGATACTTCCTACTCTCAAAGTTCAGAGTATGATGAAGGAAATTATAAAATGAATGACCTGTATACCCTCCTTAAATGGGAGAGGATCTGAGAATTCTCTGATGTCTACCATATGCTCCATCAGAATGAGAAAGGGACACTGGGGCAGAAAGTACTGAGGAGGTGTGAGTTTCCAAGGTGATGTCATCTTACCAAATGAAGTTTCTGGAAAATATAAATTCCAAGAGAGTAGCCTAGCTCACAGCAAAGACTTAAAATAATGCCAATTCATTCATCCAGATAGAACTTCAAATCTATAGTTTTGCCCAAGCATGTTTGAAATGTCACTCAAAAAATATACCTTTTTCACATGATGTATAAAGGGGCCATTATCAGGGTTTTCATTTAAGTATGAGCTACTTCTCTTTAATCCTATGAGTATTTAAAGATTAGATTCAGCATCAGTCAGGAAGCAATTTCATATTGATTTTCCAACTTCATAAATAAACTTTGTTGTGAAGAAATGATAGCTCATTTTCATATTAATATTAAACTTATAGCTTAAAACCCTTCTGCTCCCAACCCCATTTTAGTTCCCTCAGAGGTGACTAAAGACATGCAACATCCCTTCCGGGGGTGGAGCCATGGTGGCGGAGATCAGACAGGAGTCTCTGTAACCTCCTCTAACCTCCCCTCAAACCAACAACATATGAAGCCTCTAGACTGATTCTGAAGCAAAAAAATCCACAATATCTGGAGAACAACACGATTCTAGAAGAAAATACTATGGAAGAAGCTCAAAACAGGTCTGTTTTAATGGGGCAGGGGGTGGCCTACTGAACCCAGACTGCAGCACAGGGAGACCGGGGCAGGGAGCTGGAGCAGGGAGCTGGAACAGGAGTCGGAACAGGAGTGAGAGCGTTGTGCTTTTCACACACCTGGGAGTCTTCTGCGAGCCTCTTGGAACAATTTGTCCTGATTGTGGGCAGGTGGTTTGGAGGGTCTGTCTTTTGAGGGGGATAGATTGTGAACCACTGAACCCCTGATGAGCATCGTAACTAGCTGCCATTACACAGCACCTTAAAGCAATCAATCAAACAACAAGTCTGATAAGCACCAGAAATAATTCAATCAGCGGAGCTGCCCAGCCCCTGACATAATTCAAGCAGCAGAACTGCCCAGTTCCTGAAATAACTCAATCAGCAGAACTGCCCCAGGGCAAATTAAAGCAGCTGTCCCACCTCTGCCCTAAACAGACCTCACACCTTTAAAAAAAAAATGAATAAAAAACCAAAAAGAGCTCTCACCATAGACAACTTTTATGGAGAGAGGGAAGAAAAGACCTCAAATCCTGAGGCCCCTAAAGGTAAAGCAACTCCAGAAAAAGCCCCAAAGAGAGACATAAATTGGTCTCCATGTCACAAGGCTTTCTTTGAAGATTACATAAAAAATCTTAAAAGAGAGTTAGAAGAAACATGGGGAAACGAAATGAGATCACTGCAAAATAAAATAGAAAAAATGGAAAAAGAATGCAATGAACAAAAAAATGTAATTGGTCAATTGCAAAAGGAACTAAAAACAGTAACTGAAGAAAATAAGACATTAAAAATTAGAATCGAACAATTGGAAATAAATGACTCAACGAGACTTCAAGAATCAGTCCAACAAAAACAAAAAAATGAAAAGATAGAGAAAAACATGAAATATCTCCTAGGAAAAACAACTGACCTGGAAAATAGATCTAGGAGAGACAATCTAAGGATTATAGGGCTTCCTGAAAGCCATGATGAAGAAAAGAACCTAGACACTATCTTCCAGGAAATCATAAAAGAAAACTACCCTGATATTTTAGACCCAGAAGGCAAAATACTCCTTGAAACAATCCACCGATCACTTCCTGAAAGAAACCCAAAAATTAAGTCCCCCAGAAATATCGTGGCTAAATTCCAGAACTATCATACCAAGGAAAAGATATTACAAGAAGCCAGAAAGAAACAATTTAAATATCGGGGAGCTACAATTAGGATCACACAGGACCTAGCAGCTTCTACTTTGAAGGATCGAAGGGCCTGGAATCAGATATTCCGAAGGGCAAAGGAACTTGGATTACAGCCAAGAATAAGTTACCCAGCTAGAATGAGCATTATCTTCCAGGGAAGAAGATGGTCATTCAATGATATAGGAGAATTTCACCTATTTCTACTGAAAAGAACAGAACTGAACAAAAAATTTGATCTACAAACACAGAACACAAGAAAAACATAAAAAGGTAACAAGAAAAAAAAAACTCTTGAGAACTATATTATGTTATGGATACTTATAGAATGAGGGCTGATTTTATGAATCTATTATTACGTTATGATTATGATACAATTACTGTGATTTTATGATTATTATGACATGATTACTGTGATTTTATGATTATTATGATATGTTTATTGTGATTTTATGATTATTATGATATGATAAACTGAAAAAGAAATTAGAGGTAGAAAAGGGATAACACTGGAAGAAGAGGAAAAGGAGGTAAAATAAGGGAAATTACATCACATGTAGAGCAAAGAAAACCTATAATGATTGAGGGGAGAAAAGGGATGGGAATGAGAATTGGGTTAATCTCCATCTCATCAGATTTGGCTCAGAGGGAATAATAGACGTACTTATAAGGAAACAGGAGGGAAAGGGGGGGGAAGGGGGGCTCTAAAGGGGAAGGATTGTTTGAGG
>JAJPUD010017343.1:0-22839 GCA_023553655.1 Myrmecobius fasciatus | reverse complement strand
TATTAGTGTCCCAATTTTCTCCACATCTTTTCCAATATTTATCATTTTCTTTTTCTGTCATATTAGCCACTCTGGTAGGTATGAGGTGATACCTGAGAGTTGTTCTATTTTGCATTTTTCTGATGAAAAGTGATTTAGAACATTTTTCCATATGAGTAGAGACAGCTGCCTACTTTCTTCATCTGAAAACTGTTCATATTTTTTGATCATTTATCATTTAGGGAATGATTTATAAATTTGACTCTTTTCTCTACCTACTTGAGAAATGGGACCTTTATCAGAAACACTGGCTATAAAAATTGTTTCCTATCTTTCTGCTCTCCAAATATTGGTTGTGTTGGATTTGTTTCTGCAAAAACTTTTTAAATGCCATTCCTCACACACCACACTCCAATTCCTGTCTAAATAATTTTATACACGTTGTACTCCACACCAGCCCTTATGTCTAGAATGCAGCCTTCACCACCTTACCTCCATCTCAAATACCCAAGTTTCCCATAAAATCCATTTTGGCTGTCTGTTGTTACATTTGTCTAGCTCTCAGAAAGAAATATTAAAGTCACTTATTATCATTTTCATTACTATGTCTTTTTGCAATTCCGGAAATATTTGCTTTGTGAGATTAGAATAGAATTACAGATTAGTGTGTACATCAGTATAATACAACAATCACATAAACAAATAAAAACACCAGCTCTGAAGTTATATTAAGAGGTCCAATGTCCAGAACTATGAAGGTAATAATCATGCAATACCTTATTCTTATTAGTTCACATTGTAAATATAAAATAAGATTAGTCATATAGCAAGAATGACAAATAGTTGATGAACAGTCAATTTATAGGCTTCACTACATTTGAGCAACATAAAAAAATTACCTTGCACTGTCAATTTAACCAATAAGAGTCCTTAGGTACCACATAGTAGGTAAAATTAAATGTCAAATTAGATATTAAGATTGTATTAAGAACTTGATTTGAATATTTTATCACATAGCTACATATGTGTGTGTATATATATATAAAATATAAATATTATATATATCTAGTGATGGGACTAGATTCACTGATCCAGGGAACTTCCAAAGGAGAAAACTCCCTGTACTATTAATGCAGACTGTTGTTGTTTGTCCTTTGTTCTCCAAGAGGTGATGCCATGACATGCAAGTGAATTGAATTTAAGTGAGCGAGGGTTGTTCAAGGTCACCTACCTCACTTTCCCCTCCAGAGTCATCTGGACCTAGTGGCCTTTTTTTTTTTCTTGGATAAAATGGGAGACCTTGGCCTTTTTAAGCTAACATCTTCAATAGGTCTCAGTCTGACTGAGGCTGCTGTTGTTGTTTGTCCTTTGTTCTGGAAGACTAATTCAGACTGACACTGTATTGTAATTTATATAATTAGAGAGTTGCCTAAGTCACCGAGGGACTGAACAATTTGCTCAGGGACTCAAAGCCATATGTCAGAAACAGGTCCCGAACACAGACCTTCTGAGGGCAATTCTCTATCTACTATACCATGCTACCTCTTAAGAGCTTTGAGCTTTTATTTTAAGGTTTGATATTAACAAGTAAGAAATATTATGTTGGACAAATATTTAATCTTACTCAAGTCTTTTATGAATAAAGATAACTTAGAAAGTTGACACCATTAGTTAATCCTAGAGGATCCTCGCCCAATGAAATATGGCAAAGGGATGTCACACACCTCCATGGTATTTGAATTCATGCATGCATTGATACTTAAAGTTTTTAATGGCAACTATACAGGGGGGTGAACAAGTCCGGCATGTCAAAAACCATTTATATCACTGCTTTTCTATAGCTGGGACCCCTTTAGAAATCAAAACTGATAATGGTCCGGCTTACACCTCTCATATCCTTCGAGATTGGATAAAGGAGGTTGGCATTGTGCACATTACTGGCATCCCTTATAATCCTACTGGCCAAGCCATTGTGGAACGTGCCAACTACACCTTAAAAGAGATTCTCGCAAAACAAGAAAAGGGAAAAGGGAGATTAAGTCAAGGGGATCTGGACAGAGCCTTGTATACATACAATTTTCTCCAGCTCTCTCCTACAGATGACTTATCTCCTGCAATGAGACACTTTGTCTTTATTAAACGTACCCTGCGCACACAGGCAGGCACAAATGAGCCTAACAGACCATGTTGGGTCATGTACAAGAACCCCGAAGGAGTTTGGTTAGGTCCATACAGAGTACTAATGTGGGGTCCAAGTTTTCTTTATATCTCTACAGAAACCGGAAACTGCTGGGTGCCTGCCAAACAAACCTGGCAGGTGGCAAAGGAGAAAACGAAGGAGAAAACGGGGTCGCAGAGGACAAGGCAAGATGAGGAAAAACCTGGCAGCTATTCAGAAACTGTTGACAAGCTTGAGCTTACTTCCTACTCCCAACAATGATCAGCTTTGAGCGTTAAGTGTCTGCTTGGCTGAGAGACTATCTGACAGCACCTCCTAACAGAATTGGACAGAACTTTCATTTTTATGAACTTTTGTTGGGACTTTTCTGTATGATTACCAAGTTGATGCTGTTAGTTTGATGTTAAAAGCAAAATCTGTTCTGTTCTGTTGCTCTTGATGTTATGCTTAGTACTTATATTGTTGAAAGTTTTCATGTATTTGCTCAGAAATGTACACCCCAACCTCCTTGCCATCCATTCCTCAAAAATCTGTGAGCATTTCACGCCTAAAAGAAAAGGGGGATATGTTGGAGGACCCCCAAAAATAAGGGGATAAGCTTGTCCTTGAATCAAGGATCAAAGGGTGTGTGATTCCTTTAGAAACATGAGACCCAGAGATTGCTATTAATGGTTTCATTATTGGCCTTCTCAAGTAGTCTTAGAAAACAGCAGCCTTCAGTAAGAGCTCTGTTGATAAGAGGACCATACCTTCCATATATGGATATCTCTTTTCAGTACAAGCTTATTGCAAATGATGGGTGTGGGAATATGGAAGGGCGTGATCACAGAAGGAGGGAAGGAGGCAAGGAGGAGGGGTCAGGTGATGAGGAGAGGCAAGACAAGGAGAAGGGGACAGGTGATGAGGAGAGGCAAGACCTGGAGGAGGGACTACTCGAGGGGCAGGGCTAGCCTAGGAGAAGAAAGATATAAAAAAGGTGGATGATAAGGGAAAGGGGGGCGTACTATAGAAGAATGGGGGCTGAATAAAGAACCACCATGATCTACAAAAAAAAAAAAAAAAAAGTTGACACCATTGATAGCTTAATGAATAATTCTTAATGGTTCTAATGTCCAAAAAACAAAACTTTAAATGGGAAAAGACATTTTTTATTTCTCAAAGGCCCAAAATATCTAATTTTTTAAATTTAGGAACATATTGGTTAAATGACTGATTACTAGTTCTGGTATATTTTGACTAGGTAAAGGCAGAACATGAAATATGCAGTTACTGATTCATCTTATGACCTAAAAATATGGCTTAGTAATTACATTAAAGAAATGTCCATTCCATGTTATGGAATATTATTGTTCTACAAGAAATGACCAGCAGGATGATTTCAGAGAGGCCTGGAGAGACTTGCATGAACTGATGCTGAGTGAAATGAGCAGAACCAGGAGATCAATATACACAGCCACAACAATACTATATGATGATCAATTCTGATGGACATGGCTCTCTTCAACAATGAAATGTCTCAAATCACTTCCAACTGTTCAGTGAAGAAAGCCATATATACCCAGAGAGAGGGATATGAAATGTGGACCACAACATAACATTTTCATGGTCTCTATCAATGTTTGCTTGCATTGGGTTTCCTTTCTCAGATATTTTTTGTTCATGTAGATACGATTGTTCTTGCACAGCAAGATAAGTATGGAAATATGTATACATATATTTGACTTGTCAATTATTTTAATATAATTAACATGTAGTGGATTTCCTGCCATCTAGGGGAGGGGAGGGGAGTAGGGGGAAAATTTGTAACGGAAAGCTTTGTAAGGATCAATGTTGAAGAATTACCCATACATATGTTATGCAAATAAAAAAGCTTTAATAAAAAAATTTTTAAAAAAAAAGAAATGTCCATTCCAATAATAATCTCAATCTTCAGAGCACAGAAGACAATTAGATATAAAGCATTATTCTTTCTCTGATTACCACAGTGAGTATCTACCTGTCAGTGGACAGCATTTGTATGAGTAATGAAATGAGGTTCTATATACATGCTTATAACAAAATACTTAACCAAAAGAAAATACATACATCTCAGACCAGCTTGAATAAAAAACATATTAACAAGCAGATAAAAACCCAAAGAACTTCAGGAGCAATTAAAATTGTTAGACTTATAAAAGTGTGAGAATATTAACTTGGGATGCATACAAAAAAAATGTCTATAAATAAGTACAAGTTTGGTGCTTTCCCCAAATATTGCTAACACCAATATGCTCACCAGCACGCTAATAGGCAATCCAACAATCGGGGCCAGCATCACTACTAACTAGGGTATATATGGATTTTCTTCTTCCCAAACCCAACACCCACTGCTGCACAGCTTGATTATGGCATTAGATACTGAACATGAAAACAATGTTCAGTGCTGCCAGAGGCAACACAGAATCCCACTGCACTCTGACCCTTAAACCCATTATCCTATTGCTTAAGGACTATCTGCTCTATTTTTGTTGCCCAAGATCTTTGAGGACTTGCTATCACTCTTGCTACTTGCCAGAACCTAAGTACCACCTGGCCTTTCTTTCAGTCATAAAACTGAGCTGTCCTTTATATATTATCTCTTAAAAGCAGTGATTATTTTGATTTTTCTATTTGTATCCCTAGTACGTAAGGGACATTCCTAGCATATGCTAAGTTTTGAATCTGTTTTTTCATTCCATTCCAGCTAAGAGGGCATCAGATGTAACAAGCTGGAAAGAAAGGGGCTCCCATGGCAGAAGAGGAAATGTTTGATTCCTACAGACAAGTAGCTTTGAACCTTCCCTCTCATCTCTAAGTTTAAAGGTTTATGTAAAAAGTTAGTTAAAAATCAATATCATAATCAATTATTCTGAGAATTATGTCAGATTTGTTGTTGCTGAACCATTCAATCATGATAGATTCTTCACAACCTTGTGAACCATACTGAGGGTTTTCTTGACAAGGATACTGGAGTAGTCTGCCATTTTCTTCTCTAATAGATTAAGGCAAACAGAAATTAAGTGCCAAGTGCGCAAGTCACTTGGATCACATAGCCATTAAGTGTTTGAGGCTGGATTTGAAACAAGGTCTTCTTGACTCTAAACCCAGCACTCTACCCACTGCTACACCTAGCTGCCTCTATTATCTTGAATAGATATCTTTTAAAATTAGTACCATTATTTTTAATTATACAAAAAACCCTAATGACCAACATATATATGCACAAAACCTTTAAGATTTATTTTATTTGAGCCTCATTTGACTCTCACAACCACCTATAAGGTAGCAATTACAAAGAATATTAGACTCACTTTTCAAATAAGGAAACTGAGATTCAGAAATTGACCATTATCATACAGTTAGTGTTAAGAACATAACTGAACAGAATTCTTCTCCTAGTTCCCGACCCAACATGCAATGCACTACATAAAACTGCTTTCCAATATATTCATAGGCTTTTTTCTAAGTGACACTTTAAATTAAATGTAGCAATAACAACATATCAAATTATGTAGAAAATAAACAGCATGACTATTTTAAATGTCAGAAAACACTTGATTTATCAAAATCAAAATTAATTAAATTGATTAATTAAATCAAAGTAACTGATTCTTCAACATTTTTTAACTACATACTATATACAAGACTGGAATATAACTAGGGCTACAAAGACAAAATAAGATAGTTTCTACTTACCTGCTACTTTATGTATTTCCATTTAAATATACATGAATAAATACTTATGATGCAAAACTTGTTTTTTCTTTTTATTGCCACTAGCTTTTTTGCAATTTTATGTTCATATGTACATAAAATAAAAATTGTATCTGCACAAATTACATTTCTTTATATCACAAATTCTTTGTGCATAACCTACAACAGAACATTCTGCATAGTAAATGATTTTTTTTTTTTTTTTTTTGCTGAGGCAATTGGGGTTAAGTGACTTTCCCAGAGTCACACAGCTAGGAAGTATTAAGTGTCTGAGACCAGATTTGAACTCAGGTCCTCCTGACTTCAGGGCTGGTGTTCTATCCACTGAGCCACTTAGCTGCCCCATAAATGATTTTTGATTATTGCATTTTTATCATGCAAGGAAGGTTTTAGATATCTTCATTATAAAAGTAAAATTAAATCAATATAAATTTCAGTTTAATCTGCTGATAGCTTTATTTATCATTATCCATTAACATATACAGGATCTTGAAGAAATGACTACTATAACCACCTCCTTACAGTTACAGTTCTCTAAGATTTACAAAATGTTTTCTCATAGTAATTTTATGAACTAAGTGACAAAATATAAAACTATACTATTTTTAAGACAGAAATCTCACAAGGAAATATAGATTCTGCCCTATTATTTTCCTTCAAGCTAGCAGTACATAAAATAGATCAATTTTTAATTTGAATTTTTACTCAACATGAAAATAATCAATGATAGCTTTGGTTTAAATAAAAGAATTTTGCAATAAATATTTTCCTTGGTATTAAGATATGCATTTTGATCAGATTTAGATTTCTTGTGAGACATTTACTATCATAATTATTTACCTGAAAGATATCATAAGCAAATAAGCAATTTATCAATATTTAAAATACATAAATATAAAAGAGTTTTAAAACTGCCTATTAGATGCTATTAGAAGTACATACAACAAGGTCCTCCCAAAATAAACCCAGACCCATATAAACCAAATCCCCTGGGCAAAAGGCGACATATATTTATTAGCACATATCTTGTTTTTATCTGTGACTAAGCCATGTTCTTCATTCCCGTAGAATGTAAATACTTGCAGGATAAACTGTCTCACTTTTACATTTGCATTACCAATGTCTGAAGTAAAGAAGGTACTTAATAAATGTTTGCAATTTAAAACTTTTTTAAAAATATAAACTTATTTCAATATAAACATAAATATGAAGTATATAAATCAAGATAAATTTTTCTTTTAAATAGATAAGAACTTACTTCAACAGCTCATAGTTCTTTTCATTTAACCTTGCAGCATTCTCCCTCCAAAATTTCTCTGATTTGTGAACAGGGCTCCATTCCAGTCTTCCTGACTTGATTTCTGAACTGTATTCATCAAATGAGCTATAAAAATATTTTTTAAATAATTGAAAAAGTTAATTCTAGAAAAGTTCAAAGCTTAAGTCAAAAGATATTCCCATAACCCCCAATAATACAAATTAAAATACTCTGAACTTCAAATGAGATATAATTATATCAAAAATAAGTCAACTACCACTAACACAGAAATTTGATAAAAATTTCATAACACCTTTATGAAATTTAAATAAAATTCACTACCTGGACAGTATGGTATCAGCCATGAAAAAGTATAAGTCACACTATCATAGAACTGGAAGAGACGATAGACTCATATTTTTAGAAAAGAAAGGGACCTCCTTTATAGATGGTAAAACTGAGACCCAAACAAAGTGCTAAGATATAGATTTGTCCCAAAATTTGAGGCTACTTTCCCGTAAAAAACTACCTAATCATAAGTATAGAATCTTTCAGTCAAGCTAAAGTGCATGGTATGAAGTAGATCATACCTAAAATCAGTGTTTGTTTTCAACTACTTATAAGGAAATAAAATAAATAAAATTACATAATACTAGGAGATAGAAGGGTGTGCATATGACTTCACAAGAATAAGTGAAACTTGATGACATGGAACTCAGAATATATCAAAGGAAAAATATACCTTTGTCATTTAAAAAGAACAAAGATAACTATAGTCAACTACTTTAAGGCCTGTCCATTGTAAGAGGACCAAGCAACTTTGTAAAAAACAAACAAAACAAACAAACACACAAAAACTAGCAGGCTAAAAGCAGAACTAGGAAGAAAATCTAGAGGCAGATTCCAATACTACAGTTAAAAAAAAAATCTTAATAATCAATACTAGACAAATGTGGAATGGGCTATCTTGATAGCACGAGAATTCCTCCATCTCTGGACATCCAGTAGAGGTTATAGGACTTCCTCTTGGAGATATGATGGAAAGGATTTTTGTTATATTTTTAACTAGATGCCTAGCCTTAAATGAGGTTCTGTAATGCGATGAAATCTGACTGAATATAAGGCAAAATAGTCCTATATCACGTGAAGTACAAATCATTTTTAAATATGTAGAATCTTTGGTTGAAAACTGAAGACAAGAAAAAAAGTAGTCAGTCAATTACTATGCACCAGAAATAGAAAATTTTCTAGCTATGTGACATAAGCAGAAAAACTGATAGAAATTTAACAAAGAATTTTTTAACTATCCAAACAACTAGTATGTCTCAATTGGGCAAGAGGGTGGTCTGCCAAACCCAGACCACAGCAGAGGGAGACCAGGGCAAGGAGCTAGAGCAGGGAGCTGAAACAGAAGTCTGAGTGTTATGGCTTCCAAACACTTGGGAGTCTTCTGTGGACTTCCTGGGCCAATCTGTTCTGATTGTAAGCAGGTAGTTTGGAAGATCTGCCTTTTGTGGGGGGTAGACTGTGAACCACTGAACCCCTGAAGAGCAGGACTTAGCTGGCATTACACAGCACCCTAAAGCAATCAATCAATCAGCAGAACTGCCCAACACCTGAAATAACTCAATCAGCAGAAATGCCCAACACCTGAAATAACTCAATCAGCAGAACTGCCCCAGGGCAAATTAAAGCAGCTGTCCCACCTTTGCCTTGAACAGATCTAACGCCTTTATTAAAAAAAAAAAGAATAAAAAAACAAAAAGAACTCTCACCATAGACAGCTTTTATGGAGAGAGGGAAGAATAAACCTCAAATCCTGAGATCCTTAAAGGCAAAGCAACTCCAGAAAAAGCCCCAAGGAGAGACATAAGCTGGACCCCATGTCACAAGGCTTTCTTTGAAGATTGCATAAAGGATCTTAAAAGAGAGTTAGGGGAGGGGCAGCTAGGTGGCGCAGTGGTTAGAGCACCAGCCCTGAAGTCAGGAAGACCTGAGTTCAAATCTGGTCTCAGACACTTCCTAGCTGTGTGACCCTGGGCAAGTCACTTAACCCCAATTGCCTCAGCAAAAAGCGATAAGTGACTCTGTACGAAAAAAGTTAGAAGAAATATGGGAAAACAAAATGAAATCATTGCAAAAAAAAAAAGAAAAAAATGGTAAAAGAATGCAATGAACAAAAAAATATAATTGCTCAAAAGGAGCTAAAAACAGTAACTGAAAAAAATAAGATATTAAAAATTAGAATTGAACAAATAGAAGTGAATGACTCAACAAGACTTCAAGAATCTGTCAAACAAAACAAAAAAATGAAAAGATAGAAGAAAATGTGAAACATCACCTAGGAAAAACAACTGACCTGGAAAATAGATCTAGGAGAAACAATCTAAGGATTATACATCTTCCTAAAGCCATGATGAAAAAAAAAGAACCTAGACACTATCTTCCAGGAAATCATGAAAGAAAACTGCCCTGATATTTTAGAATCAGAAGGCAAAATGATTATTGAAACAATCCACCAATCACCTCATGAAAGAAACCCCAAAATTAAATCCCCAAGAAATATTGTGGCTAAATTTCAGAACTATCATACCAAGGAAAAGATATTGGAAACAGCCAGAAAGAAACAATTTAAATACCAAGGAGCCAAAATTAGGATCGCCCAGGACTTAGCAGCTTCTACCTTAAAGGATCGAAGGGCCTGGAATCCGATATTCCAAAAAGCAAAGGAATTGGGATTATAGCCAAGAATAAGCTATTCAGGTAAAATGAGGATTATCTTTCAGGAAAGAAGACAGACATTCAATGATATAGGTGAATTTCACCTATTTCTAATGAAAAGACCAGAACTAAACAAAAAATTTGATCTCCAAACACAGAACTCAAGAGAAACATAAAAAGGTAAAAAGGAAAAAAAAAAAAAAAAAAAAACTCTTGAGAACTATATTTGTGTTATGGATATACTTCGAGAATGAGGGTTGATTTGATTATGATATTATAATTATGATTATGATTATATTATGATATCAAAAAGAAATTAGAGGTAGAAAAGGGATAACACTGGAAAAAGAGGAAAAAGGAGGTAAAATAAGGGAAATTACATCACATGTAGAGACAAAGAAAACCTATTATAATTGAGGGAAAGAAAGGAGGGGATGAGCATTGTGTTAATCTTAATCTCATCAGATTTTAATAGACATATTTGGTATCACAAAGAAACTTGTCCTACCTTATAAGGAAATAGGAGGGAAAGAGGGAAAAGAAAAGACTAATAGAAGAGAAAACAGAAGAATTAGGGGAAAGGTGTAAAAAAAGGAGGTGGGGCTCTAAAGGGGAAGGATTGTTTGAGGGAAGTGGTTATCAAAAGCAAAACACTACAGAGGAGGGAAAGAGGATAGGAAAGAGAAAAACATAACCTAGGGTAAATAAGATGGCAGGAAATACAGAATTAGTTATTTTAACTGTGAATGGAATGAACTCTCCCATAAAGTGGAAGTGGATAGCAGACTGGATTAAAAGCCAGAATCCAGGGGCAGCTAGGTGGCGAAGTGGATAGAGCATCAGCTCTGAAGTCAGGAAGACCTGAGTTCAAATCTAATTTCACTTAACATTCCCTAGCTTTGCAACCCTGGGCAAGTCACTTAACCTCAATTGCTTCAGCAAAAATCAAACAAAAAAATAAAAATAAAGCATAATAATACATACAGAATGAAGGCAAAGGGCTGGAGCAGAATCTATTATGCTTCAAGTGAACAAAAAAAAAGCAGGAGTAGCAATCCTGATCTCAGATCAAGGAAAAGCAACGACAGATCTAATTAAAAGAGACAAGGAAGGAAACTATATCTTACTAAAGGGTACCATAGATTATGAAGCAATATCAATACTAAACAATAGCTATACCAAGTGGTATATTCCATGGAAATTCCTAAAGGAAAAGTTCAGAAAGTTCAGAGAGATACAAGAAGAAATTGACAGCAAAACTATAATAATGGGGGATCTCAACCTCCCTCTCTCAGAACTAGATAAATTGAACCACAAAATAAATAAGAAAGAAGTTAAGGAGGTAAACAAAATGTTAGAAAAGTTAGTAAAACTTTCCTTTGGATGAAATTAAATGGAGACAGAAAGGAGTTTACTTTTTTCTCAGTGGTTCATGAAACTTATACAAAAATTGACCATGTATTAGGACACAAAAACCTCAAAATCAAATGCAGGAAGGCAGAAATAATAAATGCATTTTTTTCAGATCATGATGCAATAAAAATCACATGCAATATAAGGCCAGGAGAAAATAGACCAAAAAGCAATTGGAAACTACATTATCTCATCCTAAAGAGTGAATGGGTGAAAAAGTAAATTACAGACACAATTACTAATTTCATCCAAGAGAATAGCAATAATGAGACAACATACCAAATTTTGTGGGATGCAGCCAAAGCAGTAATAAGGGGAAATTTTATATCTCTAGATCCTTATTGGATAAAATAGAGAAAGAGAAAAATCAATGAACTGGGCTTGCAAGTAAAAAAGCTAGAAAAAGAACAAATTAAAAACCCCCAATCAAATATCAAACTTGAAATCCTAAAAATAAAAGGAGAGATTAACAAAATTGAAAGTAAAAAAAAAACTATTGAATTGATAAATAAAACTAAAAGTTAGTTTTATGAAGAAACCAACAAAATAAACCTCTAGTTAATTTGATTAGAAAAAGGAAAGAGGAAAATCAAACTGTTAGTCTCAAAAATGAAAAGGAAGAACTTTCCACCAATGAAGAGGAAATTAGAGCAATAATCAGGAGTTACTTTGCCCAACTTTATGCCAATAAATTTGATAACCTAAGTAAAATGGAGGAATATCTACAAAAATATAGATTAACAGAAGAGGAAATAAATTACTTAAATAGTCACATTTTAGAAAAAGAAATAGAACAAGTCACTAATTAACTCCCTAAGAAAAAATCCAGAGGACCAGATGGATTTACATGTGAATGCTACCAAACATTTAAAGAACAATTAAATCCAATATTATATAAATTATTTGAAACAATAGGAAATGAAGGACTCCTATCAAATTCCTTTTATGACAGACATGGTACTGATAACTAAACCAGGTAGAACAAAAACAGAGAAAGAAAATTATAGACCCAATCTCCCTAATGAATATGGATCCAAAAACCTTAAATAAAATATTAGCAAAGAGAATACAGAAAATCATACCCAGAATAATATACCATGACCAAGGAGGATTTATACCAGGAATGCAGGAATGGTTCAATATTAGGAAAACTATTAGCATAACTGACTATATCAATAACCAAATTAACAAAAAACATTTGATTATCTCAATAGATGCAGAAAAAACATTTTATAAAATCCAACATCCATTCCTATTAAAAGCACTAGAGAGTTTAGGAATAAATGGACTTTTCCTTAAAATGATCAGTGGCATCTATTCAAAACCATCAGCAATCATCCTATGTAATGGGGACAAGCTAGGACCATTCCCAATAAGATCAGGAGTGAAACAAGGTTGTCCACTGTCACCATTACTATTCAATATTGTATTAGAAATGTTAGCTTTGGCAGTAAGAGAAGAAAAAGAGATTAAAGGAATTAGAGTAGGTCGTGAGGAAACCAAATTATCACTCTTTGCAGAAGATATGATGGTCTACTTAGAGAACCTTGGAAAATAAACTAAAAAAGCTATTAGAATTAATCCACAACTTTAGCAAAGTTGCAGGATACAAAATAAATCCACATAAATCATCAGCATTTTTATACATGACTAACAAAATCCAACAGCAAGAGATAGAAAGAGAAATTCCATTTAAAATAACTGTTAATAGTATAAAATATTTGGAAATATATCTGCCAAGGGAAAGTCAGGATCTATATGAGCAAAACTACAAAACACTCTCCACACAAAAAAGTCAGATCTAAACAATTGGAAAAATATCAAGTGCTCTTGGATAGGTCGAGTGAATATTATAAAGATGACAATACTACCTAAACTAATCTATTTCTTTAGTGCTATACCAATCAAACTCCCAAGAAATTATTTTACTGACCTAGAAAAAAATAACAAAATTCATCTGGAAAAACAAAAGGTCAAGAATTTCAAGGGAATTAATGAGAAAAAAAAAGCAGACGAGGGTGGTCTAGCTGTACTAGATCCAAAACTGTATTATAAAGCAGTGGTCATCAAAACCATTTGGTACTGGTTAAGAAACAGAGTAGTTGATCAGTAGAATAGGTTAGGTTCACAGGACAAAATAGTCAGTGACTATAGTAATCTAGTATTTGATAAACCCAAAGACCCCAGCTTTTGGGATAAAAACTCACTATTTGACAAAAACTGCTGGGAAAATTGGAAACTAGTATAGAAGAAACTACACACTGACCTACAACTAACACTGTATACCAAGATAAGGTTGAAATGGATCCATGATTTAGACATAAAGAATGATATTATAAACAAATTAGAAGAACGTAGGATGGTTTACCTCTCAGATCTGTGAAGGAGGAAGGAATCTGTGACCAAAGAAGAACTAGAGATCATCATTAATCACAAAATAGATAATTTTGACTTTATCAAGTTAAAAAGTTTTTGTACAAACAAAATGAATGCAGACAAGATTAGAAGGAAAGCAATAAATTGGGAAAACATTTTTACATTCAAAGGTTCTGATAAAGGCCTCATTTCTAAAATATAGAGAGAATTGACTCAAGTATATATATTCACGCCATTCTCCAATTGATAAATGCTCAAAAGATATGAACAGACAATTTTCAGATGAAGAAATTGAAACTATTTCTAGTCACATGAAAAAGTGATCCAAATCACTATTGATCAGAGAAATGCAAATTAAGACAGCTCTGAGATACCACTACACACCTGTCAGATTGGCTAAAATGACAGGAAATGATAATGATAACTGTTGGAGGGGATGTGGGAAAACTGGGACACTGATACATTGTTGGTGGAATTGTGAATGGATCCAACCATTCTGGAGAGCAATTTGGAACTATGCTCAAAAAGTTATCAAACTATGCATATCCTTTGACCCAGCAGTGTTTCTACTGGGCCTACATCCCAAAGAGATCTTAAAGGAGGGAAAGGGACCCACATGTGCAAAAATGTTTGTGGTAGCCCTTTTTTGTAGTGGCAAGAAACTGGAAACTGAATGGATGCCCATCAACTGGAGAATAGCTGAATCAATTATGGTATATGAATGTTATGAAATATTATTGTTCTCTAAGAAACAACCAACAAGATGATTTCAGAGAGGCTTGGAGTGACCTACATGAACTGATGTTAAGTGAAATGAGCAGAACCAGAAGATCATTATACACAGCAACAAGACTATATGATGATCAATTCTGATGGACATGGTTCTCTTCAACAATGAGGTGATTCAAACCAGTTCCTACTGTTCAGCAATAAAGATAGTCATATACACCCAGAGAGGCCTGAGGAAACTGAGTGTGGACCACAGTGCAGCATTTTAATGCTTTCTGTGAATATTTCCTTGCATTTTGTTTTCCTTCTTAGGTTGTTTTTTTTTTTTCCTCTTTCTAGATCTGATTTTTCTTGTGCAGTAAGGTAACTGTATAGATATGCATACATATATTGAATTTGTCATATAATTTAACATATTTAACATGTATTAGACTACCTGTCATCTAGGGGTGGGAGTGGGGGGAAGGAGGGGAAAAATATGGAACAAAAAAAATTTTGCAAAGGTCAATGTAGAAAAATCACTCATATGTTTTGTGAATAAAAAGCTTTAATTTAAAAAAAAAAAAAAGAATGTTATACTGTATTAATAGAAACATAGTACCTTCCAAAAAAGAAAGTTAAAGGCCTCAATTGGCACTACTCAGTCAAATTTCATTTTATATTCATCAGCTGAAGAAAATCTAGAGGAAAGTACATTGGATAATAAAAGGACTCCAATCCACCAAAAAAGTAGTGTTTTAACCTAGAAAAATGACAACTTAATTGGAGAAGTAAAGGGAAAGCATAATTCCTGTCAATTAGGGAAGATATTAAACTAAATCTGTATTAAGTCCACAATGCAGACTCAGGATGAATAGACAGAAGTAAGAAAAAGGTAAATTTTGGTTCAGTGACAGAATTTCCTAACAATTAAGAAGGCTTGAAAATGAAATGGGATATTCTGTGAGATAGTAAGTTTCCTATTACTAAAGGTATTCAAGCAGAAACTGAAGGACTATTTATATGCAACATTGTGCAGAAAATTCATTAAAAAAAAAAAGGTAACCAAGTTGAACTAAATAACCTAGTAGGTCTCTTTCAACTCTAAAATTCCTATGATCATAAATACAAAAACATGAATGCAAATATTGTTCATTTATATTTTGGCCATGAATTCAGAATCTGAACAATGTCTTTCAGCGCTAAGTTCTTTAGTTTGAAAATAAGAATTAGCTGTTAGAAGAACTTTTTTTTTTTCAATTTGTAATTGTTCTGAACAAAGTATCACATAGTTTCCATGTTGTCCCCAAAATGCACAGAAGGGAAGTAAATGATATTTAGTTCCAAAGAAAGCAAATGAGTCGGGAGGAGGAAGAAAGAAAATCATCTTTTATATTTATCACCAGGACACTCATCAATTAAAGGACTTAAGTAAATAAATGTTCTCATGCTTTAGATCTAATGAAATCAGAAAAATTATTTCAAAGAAATTTGGTGAGCACTATCATCTTGACCTCATTAAAATTTAGGAAAAGATGGCTCCATGAAAGGTACTAAACAAGCCAGGGACTTCTTGGCAAAGATGACTCCATGAAAGATACTTACTAAACCCAGGGCTCAAGCATGATAAATAAAGAGTACAGATAACCCCCCCAAAAAAAATTTTTCAATAAAAAAACAGAAAAAACAGTGAGTTTTTGCAGTTGGCTCAAAACTACAGGAGTTGAGACCCAAATCTGTTTAGAGCAATACCTAATAATTACAAAAAATAAAACTTAAAAAATCTAGAACAATGTATCTCACAAAACTGATTAAAAATCTGCAGTGAAAAAAAATGTATCTTCAATAAAATACTTTCAAGTGTTCTAGAAGAAAAGCCTGACTCTAGCTATAAACTCTGAAATACGAACACAGGAGTCATGAGAACCCAGAATGGCATAACAATATTAAAGGGTTAAATTTAGTCAAATGTTGAACTCCTAATAGATGGAGGAGATAAGACAAATATTCAAAATTTCAACCTCAAAGAAAAAAAATGGACCTGAGTGTGGTTTTGCTAGGAGAGTTTTAAAGAATTTTAAATGAATTTATTCAAATTAAGTCATCTTACAACATACCTAAGATCCTGGACACTTTCACCAAGTTTCTCCAAAAGAAATTTTATGTCTTCACTTATATCTTCATCATCATACTTCTGCAGTTCCAAGTTCTCCAACTGTTTCAGAACTTTGCACTGAATCATAGCCAGGGCATATTCTTGGCGAGTTTCCCTTTCAGTTGATTTTTCTAAAAGATTCTAAATTAGAAAAATGTAAATTTCAAATTAGATTTAAAATATGAGAAATACAATGTATAGATGAGAAAATATATGGCATTTATATAAAGCTTTAAAAATAACACCTACAAGTTAGCTGATAATGAACTTGGGTGGACAGGACAAAGTAACTGATATCCTTCGTTATTACTAGGAAAAAATATGAAACATGAAACTATAACTATCTAAGTTCAAACTAACTGGTCAACATTACTAGAGTTCTATTCTTAAGAAAAAGTCAATCACATCATTGATTCTATTTTTTACCTAACACAGACACTTTTGGGTTCATACTTTTCCAACATTCTAATCAAGGATCTTTATTATTTCACAACTGGATTATTTAAAATCATCCCTGAATTGATATCATTGATTAAACCTACCCAATGCCACCAAATTCGGCTTCTTGAAATCCTTTTCCATGTCACTCCCCTGTTAAAAACTTTGAAATAACTTCCTAGTATATAGGTTCATAGCATTAGAGAAAATTTTCTATGCTTGGTATTCAAGGCTTTTTAAATACTGGTTCAATTCTTATCTCTCACTATACCCTGACAGAACCATCTTCTGCTCATCTGCTTAGTGTCCTTCACCTATCCAAGGTATTTTCATTCCCATATTTGTAATATGAAAATGTGGTATGAAATGTGATATCATATATAGTACCTTTCATCTAAAATCTCCCCCCTTTCTCTCCAGCTAGCTTAATAATTTTTCAAAGGATTGTTATAGCATTTGTTTGACAGTCCTCACATACTAAAATTTAATACCTGATTACATGATATTTGATCATTGTTTCAGATGAAATGAATCCTCCTTATTGTAACAAAATAACCAACAGCAAATACTAAGCATTGTTAGACTTTAGAAATGTCCTGAAAAGTCACATATTTTGCAAATTTTCTAATAACATTGTGTGTGATACATGTGTATGTGTGTGTGTATGTGAGAGACAGAGACAGAGACAGAGACAAAGAGACAGAAAAAGAGAGATGTGGAACCTCTCTTTCTAAACAAGTCAATAATCAAAAAAAAGGGCAAAAAATTTAATGAAGGCCACATTAAAAAGAATTTTGTTCAGAAAAAAAATTCAATGATCAACTAATTTGGTCTCTTTAAGTTAAAGAAAATAAAAAGCTTCATCAATAAATGCAAAAAAATTGATTAGCTCAAATAGGGAAAAAAAGAAAGAAAAGATATAATAGAGTTTTATACACAGAGGACAGATTTATGAAAAGAGCATTGCTTTGTTGTGGACTTTGGGAGATAACTGTTACTCACAACTTAAAAAGTTACAGTAAAGATTTATAACTGTATGCATCAGAAATTTTGTGAACTCTTGGTGTCTGCAGTATGATATCTAGAACTATGAACTTCAAGAACTCAGGAGGAACAAGAAGTGTTAATCTTAGGATGTGAACCCTGAATTGTAAAGGTCAGAAATTCAAGTAACACAACAGATATATACCAAGTGTGGTCATAATCTACCTAAAAGTACAGTAGGAAGCAAAGCCTGTCTATGGCACAAAGCCTTAGTTCAGGAACTAAAGCTGGCAAGATAAGTAAATTAAATAAGACAATGACCACTATAAAGAATTATTACAAATCTAGAAATATTCAACTATTCAGCATAGAAAAAGAGTACTCAAATCACTGCAAGCTACACTTCAAAGGGAAAAATAAAAAAAGCTTTTCCCCAAAGATTGCATGAGTTCCCTAAACTATATTAAGCAAAAGATTTTTTTAATAAGATAAAAGATTTGGAAAAAATAAGAATTGGAAGAACAAACAGCACAGAAAATGAAAAAGTAAACCTTACCAAGTAACAGAACCCTGAAAACAAAACAAAACAAACAAAAACAAAAAAAGACTAAACAGAAATCAATGACTCCATGAGTCAAGAAATATTAGAACAAAATCAAGACTGGAACCATAAGATAAAATCTTCCTTCAAAATAACTGCTATGAAAAATAGATCAAGGCAAATCATTTAAAAATTATTAGATTTCCCCAAAACAATAGTTTTGAAATAGGAGTACAGAGTCCAAATGCCCATATCAAGATATCACTAATAAAAATTGCCAAGATGTTTTAGAACCAGAGGACAAAGGAAAAAAAAATCCACTGATTAGCTACTGAAAGGAATCCCAAAAGGAAAAATCAAAATCTATAGCATCTACATTAAAAAAAAAAAAAAAAAAAAAACACTACAAACTTCAAGCAGTTCAAGTCCTAAAAAACCAATCAGGACGACATAGTTCTTGAGAAGAGATCTTAGAATAAAATATTCCAAAAGGCAACAGATAAAAGGTTATGACCAAGAATATCTACTTATTTTACAAAATTGAATGTAATCCTATAGGGGAGGCATGGAGCTGAGATGGAGTCAAAATGTAAGAGTAGAAGAAGCATAGTAAGCTCCCCCATCTCTAAAACACCTCCAAAAAGATCTAGAAGAAGCAATAGGCCAGACCTTGACTAAAAAAACTAAGAAAAAGTCAGTGAATCATTTTTCCAACCCAGTCTGGATAGAGAGGCAGATATCGCTTGACCTTGAGGATGGAGTATGGTCAGGAGCACACAGTAGAACGCTCACCTACACAAGGAAGCCATTGTGCACAAGGACAAGAGAATGTTCAAAATCTGTATTGGGGTACCACAGAGGGAAGGAACAAGTGCCAATTTGAAGCCCTGTTGTTCAGTTCTAATGAAAGAAGGAACTTAAACCCAGGAGTGGAATTCTGAGATGATAGCAATCACAGGTCCAGTCCAATGTGAAGCATACATAGGAACAGGCAGGGTTAAAAAAAAAAAAAAAAAATTCTTTTTCTGAACCATCAGAGCTTGCCAATTACCTAGTAGTGACTGAGTTCAAAAAGATTTTATTATTGCTCAGAATCAAATCCAAGCTAGAAATTTCCAGAGTTCTAATCAGTAGGTCATTGATCAGACTTTATGCTGTATCAAAGCATACTAGAAGCACTGAAAACTTCTTGGTCTCCAGCCTGGACTGTGCCAGAAAATCCAGAATAATACACTACTCCATACCCCCAGAAAGTACCCAAAAAACCAGTATGACCTTTCCTCCAGAAGTGCTCAGAGCCCAACCCTAATGTCAAGCCCAAAGCCAGAAAGTAATAAAGAGGAAAATACTAGTTTTTCAAAACCCATGATAAAATGCTATTAAGGTAAAAGGAACACTCAAAACCTATACTTAAAACCCAGAAGAAAAGGATGACTCCAAAACATCTAGAAGCAAAGCCCTGATAAAAACCATAACTTGGACACAAATTCATCCCGAATTTCTAGAAGACATGAAGCAAGAGTTTAAAAGAGTTAAAGAATATTTTTATAAATTTTACTAGAGAAAAAAAAGTGGAAAAGAAATTAGTTTTAGAAAATAAAAATGGGAAGAGAATAGCTTAGATATACAAAATGTTGCCAGAGCTGGACCAAAAAGAACCCAAAAACTCCATAATAAAAAAAGTAAAAAATAAAACAAAGTCAAAAGACTAAAAAAATGGAAAAAAGTTAAGTCATTTTATTGCAAAAACTGACCTAAAAATTAGGTTGAGGAGAAAAAAATTTAAGAATTATTACTACCTAAAAGCTATGACCAAAACAAAGATCTGGTATTATGTTTCAAGAAATCTTAAAAGAAAACTGCCCCAAAAAGGAAAAAAAGAAAACTGCCTAAAAAAGGAAAAAAGAAAACTGCCCAGATCTCTTAGAACCAGAGGGCAAAGTAGATACAGAAGGAAAAAAGCATTTGTCTTGGAGCCACCTTCTCTACAAAACAATACCCACTTAATTTTTAATCCTCTACTCTGCCAATTTCCCTTGTACTACATGTGATTATTCTCTCCCATCCCCAAATGTAAAATCTTTGAAGACAAGAACTGGTGGGTTTTTTTGTTTTGTTTTGTTTTGTTTTATCCTATTCCATGCCTTACACATAGTAAATTTTTACTGAAGGATTATCAGAAATAAACATATATTACCTACTTCTCTTAAAATAGGCCAACTGGGGAGACTTCCGGGAGTGGAGCCATGGTGGCTGAGATCAGAGAGGAGTCTCTGTAACCTCCTCTAACCTTCCCTCAAACCAACAACATATGAAGTCTCTAGACTGATTTTGAAGCAAAAAAATCCACGATATCTGGAGGAAAACACGATTCTAGTAGGAGATACTCTGGAAGAACTTCAAAACAGGTCTGTTTTAATTGGACATGGGGGTGCTGAACCCAGACTGCAGCACAGGGAGACCAGGGCAGGGAGCTGGAGCAGGGAGTTGGAACAGGAGTCGGAACAGGAGTGGGAGCGTTGTGCTTTTCACACACCTGGGAGTCTTCTGGGGGCCTCTTGGGCCAATCTGTCCTGATTGTGGACAGGTGGTTTGGAGGGTCTGCCTTTTGTGGGGGGTAGATTGTGAACCACTGAACCCCTGATGATCATCTGACCTAGCTGCCATTACACAGCACACTAGGGCAATCAATCAATCAGCAGGACTGATCAGCACCAGAAATAATTCAATCAGCAGAACTGCCCCAGGGCAAATTAAAGCAGCTGTCCCACCTTTGCCTTAAACAGACCTCACACCTTTAAAAAAAAAAAAAAAAAATGAATAAAAAACCAAAAAGAGCTCTCACCATAGACAACTTTTATGGAGAGAGGGAAGAACAGACCTCAAATCCTGAGGCCCCTAAAGGTAAAGCAACTCCAGAAAAAGCCCCAAAGAGAGACATAAACTGGTCTCCATGTCACAAGGCTTTCTTTGAAGATTGCATAAAAAATCTTAAAAGAGAGTTAGAAGAAACATGGGGAAATGAAATGAGATCACTGCAAAATAAAATAGAAAAAATGGAAAAAGGATGCAATGAACAAAAAAAATGTAATTGGTCAATTGCAAAAGGAACTAAAAACAGTAACTGAAGAAAATAAGACATTAAAAATTAGAATCGAACAATTGGAAATGAATGACTCATCAAGGCTTCAAGAATCAATGAAACAAAAACAAAAAAATGAAAAGATACAGAAAAACATGAAATATCTCCTAGGAAAAACAACTGACCTGGAAAATAGATCTAGGAGAGACAATCTAAGGATTATAGGGCTTCCTGAAAGCCATGATGAAAAAAAGAACCTAAACACTATCTTCCAGGAAATCATAAAAGAAAACTGCCCTGATATCTTAGACCCAGAAGGCAAAATACTCCTTGAAACAATCCACCGTTCACCTCCTGAAAGAAACCCAAAAATTAAGTCCCCCAGAAATATCATGGCTAAATTCCAGAACTATCATACCAAGGAAAAGATATTACAAGAAGCCAGAAAGAAACAATTTAAATATCGGGGAGCCACAATTAGGATCACACAGGACCTAGCAGCTTCTACTTTGAAGGATCGAGGGGCAGCTAGGTGGCGCAGTGGTTAGAGCACCAGCCCTGAAGTCAGGAGGACCTGAGTTCAAATCTGGTCTCAGACACTTCCTAGCTGTGTGACCCTGGGCAAGTCACTTAACCCTAATTGCCTCAGCAAAAAGCAAAAAAAAAAAAAAAAAAAAGAAGGATCGAAGGGCCTACAATCAGATATTCCAAAGGGCAAAGGAACATGGATTACAGCCAAGAATAAGTTACCCAGCTAGAATGAGTGTTATCTTCCAGGGAAGAAGATGGTCATTCAATGATATAGAAGAATTTCACCTATTTCTACTGAAAAGACCAGTATAAATAATTTTATTTATTTTATACTGAATAAAATTGAATATATTTGACCATAATAATTTGAATAAAAATTTGATCTACAAACACAGAACACAAGAGAAACATAAAAAGGTAACAAGGAAAAAAAAAACTCTTGAGAACTATGTGTTATAGATACTTATAGAATGAGGGTTGATTTTATGAATCTATTATTACATTATGATTATGATATGATTACTGTAATTTTATGATTATTATGATATGATTATTGTGATTTTATGATTATTATGATATGATAAACTGAAAAAGAAATTAGAGGTAGAAAAGGGATAACACTGGAAGAAGAGGAAAAGGAGGTAAAATAAGGGAAATTACATCACATGTAGAGGCAAAGAAAACCTATAATGATTGAGGGGGAAAAAGGGAGGGGAATGAGAATTGGGTTAATCTCCATCTC